>CM039614.1:2460490-2484412 GCA_022457205.1 Saccharum spontaneum
GCATCCAACACTTCACCAAACTTCCTACCAACGTTGTCCAGTGACCGACCAAATCTTTCTGCCATTTGTCTTTGGCTTTGTCTTGTGCCACATGCCCTAAGGCCTCAATGGAATCACATTGCCGTGTAGATTCCCATGGTTGGCCACTAACGTCCTATGCAACAAATGGAATGCACAAGGACAGAGACAGAAATTTGTGTAGCATTTCTTACTGTTGTCAGGATTCAAAGCTACCCACTGGCGACCTCTCAGCTCCTGAAAGGGCAAGTGACTGTCTTCTACACCACATCCACTAGACCGTGAAGATGGAGATGCTGCTGACACACCTATGGCTCCACCCATGTCTCACCAGGTAAACCGCTCGTCGCTAGGTGATCCACTTGTGTTGCTGGAATGTTCCATGCTTGACAATCTACAAAAATTAAACATTCAGTAATGATTGATAGGAAGATTGGTCCCTATTGCACGAAAGAAACAATTCACAATAAAAACATCGCACTATGTGAAATAAAAATAATTATAAACATTCTCTTTACTTAACTGTTGAGATGTAATAAGATTAGCATAGATACGCAGTTGTAATGTTTAAATATCTTGTGTTATAAGTAGTAGGTGGTTCCTTCTTCCTACAATAGTCAGATCTTGTCATTATCATCACACAGTTGTTAAATCAAGAAACAAAATAGTTTCAAATAGCATAGATATGCACAGAGATCAATAGATAACAGAATTACTATAACCCAAACTGATTTGCAAATTGCAACCTGTTAGACAGACGCTTTGCCAATATTATGCATTTTTCTACAGGTTAAGTTCATATTCATTGAACACAGGACACATTCAATTTTTTGCTTAAAACAAAGGGTATAATTTCCTCTGAATTCCCCGTGCTTTAACTGTACCAGTTGCCCTTCAACCATTTCCTGAAAACCATGTATTCATCCTACAGCAATAATTAACACAAGCTATGTAACTAAAAATACATAGGCAATTGTGCAACTGAGCATTATTGCTGTAGTAACATCTTAGGAGACCAAAAACAGATGATTCACAATGGCGGCAGAATTATTAATTGTTGATATCCATGTATCATGTCCTGCAATAGAGTAAGCTAATAACGACAGATAATAAGGCTAATCAGAGTTCACCTTAAGTACAAGTCTGAGCTGATTTTGCTCACTTCAGTATCTGCAAGCTTTGTCCAAAGTACTGAGCATGCCAACAAAAAACAAACAAAAAAAACACAGAACATCTATATGAGAAGATTAGAAAGAGAAATATCTGAATGCCAAATTTGTGGTTAGACTTGCATTGCCCTGCAGTGTATCTTGTCCCGCAAAAAAATGCACCCAGAGGCCAGAGCCAGAATAGGCAGCAGTATCGTGTGGAGCAACTTTCAGGAGAGAGGAAAGAAACTAAAAAAAATGGACAATTGAATCAACTAGAATCATGGATGAATGAAGAAACACGAAGACTTCACATTTTGTGGTCTGTAGTGTACAAACCAAACTATTAAATGGACAAGGTTATTGATGTCAATTGAGCCATAGAGTAAGCTAAATAAAGGCTTTTTCAGTATGTATGTTCTATGGAATCAAAATGTTCAAGTTTTTCAAGGGTCTACGATGCAGTGCACAATTAAATACAAGTCAATAGTAGTACATGTTCGCCAAACTAAACAACAATACTTTGTGAAACTGTAAATTTACAGAAAATTTGAGGCCAGTTTAGAAGCAACTACAACATGGACAGCAAAATCGTACTGTAAAAAAAACACAGCATTCTTTTTTCTTAAACGAACCGGCAGTTCATAAGCTGGTAATTCAACTCTATTCTTAAAATAATCATGCTCTGTAGGAGTGCATTTAGTCAGCCATGGCTTGTACAGATCCAATAGGTAAAAATTGTGTTAGAGTAGTCATCTATGAAGGTATGCATATGCTGTATGCATTGAATAAATAGCTGCAGCTAGATGCATATTTGACAATAGATAAAATTATGTCCAAGTAGTCATCTTTGCAGCTATGTGTATGCATTAATAAGTTAGCAGCAGCTATTTGCATAATCAAAACGTCAAAGTATGGCAACACAGTAATATGAAGATGCAAGAAAGGATGAGGCTCGTTTGGGCGAATAAGTAAGAGTGCTCACCGTTGGGGTATGTGCGGACGGTGACAGCTTGACAGTGGGTGGCAGTTGATAATGTGCAAACAGGGCCAGGCAATGCTTGGGTTGTGGTGGCTGCTGGCCTCAGTTCCACACCGGCCCACCGCTGGGCATCCTCCTGGCGTGAATGAAAAGGTGAAGACAGGCACAGCATGGTGGAGAAGATGGCGCAGCTGCCCTCCCCTCAGCGTCGAGGAAGCGCCCAGCACAGATCGATTCTCAGGCATTGCGGGAGAAGGCAGTGGCAGCGAGGCAGGAGAGAAGTGTGGAGATGGAGGCGCACAGCGGGGAGGTAGGGGCCGCGGCGGCTCCCAGACCCAGACCCAAGTGACGGGATTTACATCGCGTATAACAGAGAGCAAGAGGAATTATAGTAGTATAGAGGGAGGATGCCTGCAGCAGAACGGCTAGGCTTACCCAATGCCACTGTTTGGGCTGCCGAACGGCTGGGCTGTACAGCCACAGCACAGACAGCGGCTTAAATCAGAAGCGAATGGCCCCAAAGTCTACACATCATGAGCTAATTCAAACAACACCAGGTCCATTTTACAAAAAGGGATCCACAGAGTGGAGAATCTCATAACAAGAACTACTGGTGAGAAAAGATCACAATGATATAACAAAAAGATTTTTCAATTCACATCCTCAATATAACATTCTCAATATTATAACGAATGATGTGAGATATTGCTAAGGCATGCATGATACTTCAAACAATACAAAGGGATACATTTTCAGCTTGGAAGTAAAGCTTTGAACCCATTTTGAGTATGAAAAATCATGTAAAAGCAACAGGAACACGTTTTGACTGGCTAGTGGAATTACATCGTGAGTCACTGCAATTTTTCAAACATAGATTGATGCGAGATTGTTTATAAATTGTTATTATAACTTAAATATTAACAATTCGAAATAGATGGGAGTTTGATACTATCTCGTTTGCTATCAATAACCCAACAATAATTAAGTAGCAGCACATGCCAGCAAGCTAGAATTTCATGAGAATTAACTTTTAAATTTTTGGTTAGCTAAAATTCAGTAAGTACTTGACATGTGCTGGCTTGATTCACTATTTTTAATCTATATATAAACGATAATTGACAGCATACATGTGTTGAGCCTTCAAACACTGTTGTACCACTAGGTCCCTCCATCCCAGACTTATAGAAAATATTATTAACAATTGTATCTCTAATAAATAGGTCTATACTATGGTGAAAATATATGATGTGATAATCCAATGATGTCTATTTGTTTGGTATATCATAAACGTTACTGTTTGTGTATATGTATTTGGTCAAACTACTTAAAGATCGAGTGACTCATCGAAGTGTAAGATGTGCACTTATTTTGGGAAGGCGGGATGCGGGAGTAGTACATATTAGCTTGGTAATACCAGAATTGCAGAAATAGAGAAGCATAACAGCATAATCTATTTTTTCAATCAATATAACAGCAGAATCTAATTTCCAATTTCGACATATCATATTCCAATTGTTCACAATGACAAGCAAAAGCTCCTTCACATGCTAATGAGAATTCCCATCCGTCGATAGGGCAACCACTCAAGGAAGAGAACAGAAAGCCATAGAAAGAGCAGAAGACAGAGTAACATAAGACAGAGTTTATGACCCCAAATGTCGATATCAGAGTAACAGAAGACAGAGTTTATGACCCAACAAGCATCGCATCAACGAGGATGCGAACAAGTTACAAGCTAAAGGCATCGATCGATAATCGTACAGAGGTGGCGGCGCGCGCGTGGACGGGCGCCACTGCCGCCTACTTCTTGCCACCTGCTTATTCTTGTTGTTGTCCGTGAGGTCCCGGTGCCGCCGGCCGCTGCCTGCTGCGCCTTCTTGCGCGCCTTCCTCCTCCAGCGCTTCTTGTCCCTGGAAAAAAAAAAAAGAAGATCCGGCAACCGGATCGGGACAGGGTCAGCGGCAAGCAACCGAGATCTGGCCATGCCGGAGAACGATCGAATCAAACAAAAAAGAAACAGAACAAAATAGATTCAACTAAGCGCACCTCTCGCGGCGCTGCTCCGGGGTGAGCCCGTCCTGGGAGCCTTGGCGTTGGGCTTCCGCGCCGCCGCGCGCTCACGGTCGCGGTCACCGTGGTTGCCGCGTGCGGGCGAGTTAAGGAAGGAGGAACAGGGCAATAATAGCAGAATCGAAACAACGAAACCGATCGAGATGGATTAGAGGAAGAGTCCCCGTCCCCCTACGCGCAGATCCAATCGGGGTTTAGGAAGGATATGAGTCATGTCGCCGGTCGCGGTAACGCTGGTTGCCGGGTCGCGCCGCCCTCAGCCGGAGAAAACTCGGCGACCACACGCGGAGAATCTGTCCACCTACGGCCCTGGCGTCCTCGGAGCCGGAGGATAGATAGGGGTGGGGATCGATGCGGATTGTGTGCTCGGAGCGCTGTGGAGCCAGGCTGTCAGCCAGCCATGGAGATGGACTGGCACCTACGGGCCAGGCCCAACTAATCGGCAGTGTCCTGTCCTACCAGAAAAAGTTCACCTCTCTCTCAATTTTTGCAAAACTCTGCTTTTTCTCCCTTAACTCTAAAACTGGGCAACCATCTCTCTCAACTTTTAAAACTGTTCATTTTACCTCCATGACCGGCTCTAAGCGATTTTCAAAGGCGGTTTTATTTTTTTTCTTTTTTATTTATTTCGGCCGAATCTTTGAAAAATCACAAAAAAATCATAAAATAGAAATATCAATTTTGTTGGACTTCACATGAGTAGATCTACATAGTGAACATATAATATGGAATGCTTTAGTATAATTTTTTTTTGCTATAGCTTTAGATCTATCATTTCTATAATTAAATCATAGCTGCAGTTCTATTGTCCAATTGTGGTGAAACTTTTATGGTGGGCTAATTATTATATGCTTGAACTGTATTAAAAATTTTATACTCATTGGATCATGTATAACTTAGTTATAGATTTATTTAGGTGTATTCTTATAACCGGCCAGGGAGATAAAACGAATGATTTTAAAAGTTCAGGGAGGTGATTTACCCGGTTTTAGAGTTCACTGAGGAAAAATCAGACTTTTACAAAAGTTGAGGGAGATAATATAGACTTTTTTCGTCCAAAAAGGCACAGCCTTAGCCCAGCTTGGTACGAAGCTCGTGCCGGCAAACCCGCAATGCTAGCCTGGGCCTTTTTTCCAACCCATAGTGCCGGCACGGCACAATACAGTTAGATCAGTTAACTATTATTAAATGGGTTGGGACTATGCTTGACCTATTTTCTACGGTGAGAGATATCTTAAGGATAAATGCTGACTCTTGGATGCATAGATTAGAATGCTATATATATAAATGTCATTTAACCTTCTCAAACCTTAGCTCATCCTTGGGCCTCTTTCTTTTCTCCCGAATCCCGCTGTCTCGACCTCAGGCGCACGAGTGGCAATGGCTCCACTCGACCCCGTGTCGCACGGTTAGATATCTTGAGGATAAAACGCTAGGATACTACCATTTGTATCCAATATACATATGTCGAACTTATGTTTGCCGCTAATTTACATATTTAGAACTTTTTTCAATGCATGTCCATGGCAAGAGAGTGCTTCTAAGATTTGGAGAGAGCCCAAGATCCTCTATGGCGGAGCTTCAACGACATCAACTTCACCTGGTAAATTCACTGTGGCATCACTATTTGACAATGTAGCGTTGAGACCTCTCTCTCTCCATGCCAAAATAAACTACAAAGAAGGAGAAGCCAATGAAGGTGTGGGCGGCTTCATTGGCTCATGCTATAGTAACCCTACCGTATGCAACAATAAATTAACTAACTAAAGTCATGTACGTTAAGCTCTACCAAAGAGATCCTTAAGTCTTAGCTCGGTGGCGTTCTTGGATACAATCCTAAGTCTTAGATTGGTAGCGTTCTTGGATACATTGAGTTGTGTGTGTCCCCTCAACAACTAAAATGAACCACATCAGCCCCTCTTCTCAGATAAAGTACGACAGGTACAGGCAACCATGATTTGGTTGATGGACTGCAGATAAAGGCAAAAATTAGAGTGTAGACAGGCTGAATGAAAATATGCTCATTTGAATAGACAGGAAATTGCTACAACTAACCAACTCTTCGCAATGGGATCAGTGCTCTGGGTGTCGTCGACAACTTTGACCAGCAGGTCCGAGATCTCCCCTGAATAGGATGAGATTGTGATGTTGAGTTGAGAGGTGGTCATACATTGAAGTCTGACCCGGATTTTCAATGTCGTCCTGCTCAACCATAACAATGAATTGTGAGACATCATCGAGATGCCTATCGGGGTCAGCACTCTTTGTGGTTTGTTGGTAAAACTAGGGTTGTGATCGCCAAGGCAGTACATAAAGGAATGTGTGGCGGTCATCCCTTGATAGGCCGATGTTGCATTCCGAAGTCCGATAAGGAAGAATCCAACTAGGATGTCGTGCATCAGGTTTTCTTTGTGATGGGACCGTTACGCCAAAGAAGATGGTGAATTAGACGACTTAAAATCTACTTCTACACTATGGCCTCTAATTTCCACCTGGCTAAAATTTATGCAATAAATAACCTATCTAGATGTGCAACTAAAGTTTTGCTAGGTGTATTGCTAGTTCTACCGCAAAAGAATTATACACCCTAGGTTCCAATATATCAACTAGTCTATCAAACTAAGCTAGGAAAGTAAGCACACAACCAAGATACATAAATATAAATACGGAAGCTTAATTGAGATTGTCGCAAAAAAAAAGCTTAATTGAGATATAAAGATACAAACTTCCATCGATAACTCCAGTATTTTACATGAGAAGCTCATGCTTCCCGTAATCGTCGTTGGAGCCCCGGGAGCACAAGATAGATCGGACGAATTGAAGGGCAAAGTAAGAAGGAAGGAATTGATCGAAGCTAGTACGAGTCGACGGTAAACACGTAGGCATGTAATTTTTTTTCTAGAAGAAACAGAGGACGATCGTCGATGGAGACTGGAGCTAGAAAAAAGCTGATGTATATGCATGGCAGCAGATAGCTAGCACTAGTGCTGTTTCTTCTCCAAGACGAGGAAGACGTTGGTGAGGTCGTCCTTGTTTCTGCTGGTGTTGCTGCGGTAGTATGCCTCGAGCAGGAGGCTGTACCTGCAGAAGACTCCGTCCATGGCGTCCCAGCCGAATTGCGTCCGCAGCATGGGCTCCACGACCGCCCTAACGGTGCTTGCCGTCTCCATGGCTAGCCACCGCGGCAACTCGTCGTCGTCCGCCTGGGCCTGGAGGAGGAGACAGCGGCGCGTGGTGTCGAAGAGCTGCATGGTCCTGACGGTGAAGGAGCCTTCCTTGGCGATGACCTTGGCGAGGTCGTCGGGACAGGGGCTGTAGTAGGGCGCGTTGAAGGCGTGGACCTGGTCCTCGTCGACGAGCCCGGCGGCGGTCATGTCCATGAGAGCGTCGGCGAGGAGGTCCCACAGGTAGCAGTCGTGGGCGGTGGGGCGGGCGGTCCTCCTGGCGGCGAAGGTGAGGAGGAGCAGGCCGCGGGGCCTCATCTCTGCGGCGCGGCAGGAGAGGAAGGCGAGGAAGTCGGCGTGGAACTGGGAGCGGTAGGCGTCCAGCACCGCCGCGAGGCCGGACTCGGAGACGTAGACGCGGCCAAGGTTGGGATGCTCCATGCTCATCGTCGGCGCCTGTTAGTTAATTGTGCATGCAGACATGATCGCAGTTAGCAAGTCCATCAGTCTCGATCGTCGTTTCTTGTCATTTCAAATGATTTCATAATCTGTATATCTATCGACAGTGCAGTGCACTCGATCAGCCAGCCTATACTTCTAGTTCCTAAAATTTTGTAAATTTTTTAAAATTCTCCGTCACATCGAATCTTTAACGTATATATGAAGCATTAAATATAGATAACAAATAAAACTAATTATACAGTTTAGACGAAATTTACGAGACAAATCTTTTAAGTCTAATTAGATTATAACTGTACACTAATTATCAAATAACAACGAAAATACTGTAATACCATTTTAAAAAAAACTTTCGTGAACTAAACAAGGCCCTATACGAGTCATTTACCTTGGACAGGAAGTGCAGGCTGCTTGAGGATACGACGTAGTCCAGGCTGGCCTCCGGGAAGACGCGCTCGTAGAAGGATCCCGGCCATGCCGACATGAGGCAGCAGCCAGTGGCGGCGAGCGGCGACGACGGCAGCAGCCGGAAGACGGCGTTGAAGTCGTTGGCGGGGAGGTCGTTGAGGAAGACGTGCAGCTGGGGCGGCGGCTGGTGGCTCTCCGCCAGCACGGCCTCGACGGCGTCGGACACCATGAGCAGCGCGTTGGGCCCCGTGGCGCAGCCCAGGTCGGCGATGGCCATGGAGTCCGGGCGGCCACGGGCGAGGTACAGCGCCGCCGCCAGCTCCTGCCTGGCCTTCTTGGTGACGGAGGCGATGACCCGCTGGAAGTCGGAGTTGTTGGCGTAGCTCATCTTGCCGTCGCTGCTGCTGTTCATGCGGCGCACGGCGACGTCGACCGCTGCTGCTGCTGCTGCTTCTGGCCTCGGCCTCGCGACGACTACCTCGTCCTGCAGTATCTCCATGTATTTCCTGGGTTTTTAATTACAGATGATGATCTATCTATCGCTAGCTATCTCTGTATATATAGCTAGTGAATGAAGGGAAGGAAGTGAAGGATTATTGAAGGCATGGATATACACGTGTATTGTGTGATGGTACTATTACTAGGCAACCACAACAACCTACCCATCTATGAGTGGCGTCCATGTCTCGCACAGCATCCAGCACGTACTGCATCCATGTCACTATGCATATGTTGTTGTGTTAGGATGATCTCAGAGGCCCAGTCCAACGGCTGGGGCCTCATCCCCTTGATCGCGCCCTGATCGGAGGCGCCCAACCGTTCCATGGTTGGTGGGCCCCCGACGCGCTGCGCTATATATAAAGGGAGTGGGGGCCGCAGGCTCGCGTCACGAGGTTCACCGTGCCCCAAACCCCACTCTACATCCCTAGGCCATCCGATCGGCTCGCGCAGTGGCGTCGGAAAGCACCACCGCGCCGCCATCTCTCCACTGCTGCACCACAGTTCCCGGACAACGCCGGTGGAGGCCTGAAGGAAGGCGTGATCTACTTCACCGACACATCTACGCCATGGACACCTCCGGATCCGCTCCCTCCAACGACGGTTTAACTTCTAAAACCCTAGATCTACCTCATAGTACATCACAGTTTGTTCTCTTGTCCCCGATTCCCCGTTCGTACTGCTAGTAGTAGATCCTAGCAAGTCCTATCAATGGTATCGGCCGATCTACTAGTAGATCGGGGCTCGGGGATTTCACAGCAAGCATAGCAAGTAGAAGAAGAAGAGGTTTTTTAACAAACCCTAACCCTAACTCAGTCGAAATCAAGAACAACCTAACCCTAGCGCCTAGATCCAAACGCGGTACAGTGGGAATCCTAACCCTACAAGCACAAGAAAGACCGGGAGTTTTTTGTTTTACCTATCCCGTAGTCGAACTCGAGCACCGCTCCGCCACCGCCGAGAAAACGGGCTCGGGCACCGCGCTCGAAAACCCTAGACGGCGGCGCGCTCCACCATCGGAGAACGCGGGCACCGGCCAGGGCCCTCGGGGCGGCGCCGTTCTTTTCTCCGGCCGCCATAGGGACTCGGTTTTCTCTTGTGGTCGGAGTAGTGAGAGAGAGCGGAGCAAAGGCAAGAGAGAGAAGAAGCCAGTGAGAAATGAATTAGGGTTCCTCACCGGCGGCTGCCTCAGGGGTTTTTGTTCACCCGAGATCGCAGGAGGACCGTCGGATGAGATCCGACGGCTCACGGCTGCTGGACCAGAAACAGCCCAGGCGGGAGGGCGCCCTGGGCCACTTTGCGCGAGCCGGCCCAGGTTGCGGCCCGTTCTGCTTTTGCGCTACAGTGACTTCAGTCGCGGGCCGTTTTTTTCGCATTATACGGGCCGAACTCATTTAGCCGAAGCCGAAAAAAAAAGAAGAAGCGCGCTGCTGGGCCAGCGCCAACGCCAGCCCAATTGCCCGAGCTGGGCCGCAAGCGGCTGTGGGCCAAAACGTTTCCCGCGGCCTGTTTAAGCATAGTACCATTTTTCATTTTCCTTTTTTTTCAGAAGCATTTAATATTTGTTTTGCTCAGTTATTAAACTCTTTTTAATTGCACCAACGTGTTTATTACTTAGAGATAAAGTCAGCAAGTTATGCTTCTGAAAAATAGCAAGTCAATTCCAGTTTTCCGCTGCGCAAGCTCTTTGTTCTATGCATTTATTCTATTTTACCCAACGGTGATTAGAATTTATGTACAAGGTCAATTTTATATATCTTGATTTTGACCAACGTTAAATTAAGATATGCAATTACTTTTTCCTAGATTTACTATTCATGTCCTCACTGTTTTATTATGTTTAAATTTCAGACCAAGCTCTCAATGCGATGCACTTTATTAGTGCAATCCCAAAGCTAACGGGACAGAACTATGTTCTGTGGCGAGAAGAACTTGATGCTGCTCTAGCACTTGCAGAGATAGATTTGGCTCTTCAGGAGCCAAAACCCACTGAGCCAGAGGAGCCCGAAAGGGCCCAAAATGAGACCGATGAAGCTTTTGCTAATCGGAAGCGAGACTATGCTCCCATTAGAGCAAAGTATGATCTTGAAAAATACAAGTGGGAAAAATCAAACCGCAAGTGCAAGATTGTCATCAAGAAAACCATCACAGAGGGCTTAAGAGGTGCCATCCCAGAATGTGAAACAGCAAAAGAATATCTTGAGAAAGTGAAGAATCAGTTCACTGGTTCCACCAAAGCTCATGCTTCCACACTGATCCAGAAACTCACTAACATGAAGTTCACAGGTGGGAGTGTGAGAGAGCACATTCTGAGCATGAGCACCATGGCAGCTAAGTTAGACAAGCTAAAGATGCCCCTGGCAGTTGGTTTCATCATTCACTTAGCTCTAAACTCTCTTCCCAAAGAGTATGAGACATTTGTTGTCAATTACAATACACAGCCAGAGGATTAGGATTTAGAGAAGGTGATTGCAATGTGTGTACAAGAAGAAGAAAGGCTAAAGAATGCAAATGGTGGTTCTGTGAACTTTGTCAAAGGAAAGAACAAGAAGCCATTCTACAACAAGAAAGCTCCAGATGCCTCCACCTCTCATAACAAGGGAGGAAACTCTTCACAGCACAAAGCACAGCCAAAACAAGACAACCAGCAGAAGCAGGAGGACCCGGATCGCTGTAGATGGTGCAATGAGACAGGGCATTGGAAGCACGACTGCCCTAAGTTCATGAGACACTGCCTAGTAAAGGGTGAGGACATTATAACTTTTGTTGACGAATCCTTATATCTAAGCTATGCTAGATCCACATGGTGGATTGACTCAGGTGCAACTGTTCATGTTGCTAACTCTTTGCAGGGATTCAATGGAGGGAGAACCCTTCAAAGAGGAGAAAGACAGATTAAGGTGGCCACTAGCGTTGAAGCTGAAGTACGAGCCATAGGAAATCTATCTCTAGACTTAGCTAGTGGTTTCACACTTCAGTTGCATGATGTTCTTTATGTTCCCTCTTTAGCCAGAAATTTGATTTCAGTTTCATGTTTGTCAGACTATGGTTTTGAATGTCATTTTAGCAAGAACAATTGCAAGTTACAGTTAAATAATCAGTGTGTGGGTCTTGCCTTCCGACAAGACAAACTTTATTTATTATCTACGTCTGAGAATGTGAATGCTGAATGTAACAATGCTGAGAATGCAATACCCGCAGATGCTAGCAAGAAAAGGAAAAGAATTGATTCCTCATCGAAATTATGGCACTGTCGTTTAGGCCATATTTCGAGGGGGAGAATAGAACGCTTAGTCAAAGAATCAATACTCCCACCACTAGAACTCTCAGAGTTAGAGCAATGCGTTGATTGCATTAAAGGCAAGTTAGCAAAGAACATAAAGAAAGGCGCTAAGCGAAGCACGGGAGTACTAGAATTGATCCACACAGACACCTGTGGACCTTTTCCAGTAACATCTGTGGATGGTTTTGATTCCTTCATCACATTCACAGATGACTACTCTCGTTTTGGATATATATATCCAATCAAAGAACGTTCAGAAGCTTTAGACAAGTTTAAGATATTCAAGGCTGAGGTTGAAAATCAACTAGACAGAAAAATCAAAGTAGTGAGATCTGACCGTGGGGGGGGAGTACTACGGTCGACATACCCCTTATGGACAAGTTCCTGGACCTTTTGCAAGGTTCTTACAGGAAAATGGCATAGTAGCCCAGTATTCAATGCCGGGCGACCCACAGCAAATGGAGTAGCAGAAAGGCGTAACCGTACTCTGATGGATATGGTGCGCAGCATGATGAGCTATTCCACTCTGCCACTGAGTTTGTGGATGGAGGCCTTAAAAACCGCCATTCACATTCTCAACAGAGTTCCGAGCAAGTCAGTACTTAAAACACCGTATGAGTTGTGGACCGGCAGGAAGCCCTCAGTCAACCATCTGCGTGTCTGGGGGAGCCCTGCTGAAGCAAAAGTATTTAACCCGAACATAGGAAAGCTAGACCCCAAAACAGTAAGTTGTCATTTCATTGGCTATCCAGAAAAGTCCAAAGGTTATCTTTTTTACTGCCCTGGTAGACATACCAAGTTTGTGGAAACGAGACACGCTAGTTTTCTAGAAGATCAGATGATCAGGGGGAGCAAGACAGCGCGAGAAATCACCTTTGAAGAGAAGCGGGTGTTCGTGCCCATCCCTATGGTGCAGGAACCCTACTTCACGCTGCCTGTTGTTGTTGGACCTACGCAAGTGGTGACAACACCTGCTGTATTTTCGCCTACGGCTAATTCGGAACCTGTCCTTCAGGAACCGAATGAACCCATAGTTGATGAACAGCAGCCCCAACAAGATCAGCCTCAAGAACAAGAAATGCCAGTAGCAGAACCTTCTGGCAGACCTCAAAGAGCGAGAAAGTCTCCTATTCCAGATGACTACATAGTCTATGAATGCGAAGAAGTTCAGATGGAGGATGAACCTACCTCATTTGAAGAAGCCATGAGGAGCACTGAAGCATCTAAGTGGCAAGAAGCCATGGAAGATGAATTAAAGTCCATGAGTACCAATAAAGTTTGGGACCTAGAGGAAATTCCTGAAGGAGCCAAAACAGTAGGCTGCAAATGGGTCTACAAAGTGAAACGTGACTCCAAAGGGAACATAGAAAGATATAAAGCAAGACTGGTAGCAAAAGGTTTTACTCAGCGAGAAGGGATAGATTACAATGAAACGTTCTCTCCCGTCTCGAGCAAGGACTCATTTAGAATCATAATGGCCCTAGTGGCACATTTTGATCTAGAATTACATCAGATGGATGTGAAGACAGCGTTTCTCAATGGGGATCTAGAAGAAAGAGTGTACATGGCACAACCGAAAGGTTTTGCTGTGACAGGCAAGGAAAGAATGGGCTGTCGCCTGAAGAAATCCATTTATGGATTAAAGCAAGCATCCAGACAGTGGTATTTGAAGTTTGATAAGACAATCAGGAAGTTTGGGTTTAAAGAGAATGTTGAGGACAATTGCGTGTATGCAAAGTTTAAGAATGGGAAATATATTTTCCTAGTACTGTATGTAGATGACATTCTACTAGCAAGTAGTGATGTCACTCTGCTACAGGAAACTAAGAGATTTTTGTCCTCAAATTTTGATATGAAGGATTTAGGTGAAGCTTCTTTTGTCTTGGGCATAAAGATTCACCGAGATAGAAACCGAGGGGTATTGGGATTGTCCCAAGAGGCATATATAGAGAAAATATTGAAGAAATTCAATATGCATAAGTGTAGACCATGACCTGCTCCTATTGTAAAAGGTGACAAGTATGGGGAACATCAATGTCCCAAGAGCAAGTTCGAGCGCGATCGCATGCAAGCCGTTCCATACGCTTCAGCTGTCGGAAGCTTACAGTATGCTCAAGTGTGCACACGCCCAGATCTGGCTTTTGTGACTGGGCTGCTTGGCAGATATCAAAGTAATCCAGGTATGGAACACTGGAATTTGGTAAAGAAGGTCTTAAGATACTTGCAAGGTACAAAAGGGCTCATGCTAACCTACAGAAGATCTGATGACCTACAAATAGTAGGATATTCAGATTCTGATTACGCGGGAGATGATAGAAAGTCTACCTCAGGGTATATATTCACTCTCGCACAAGGAGCCATATCATGGAAAAGCTCAAAACAAACAATAGTCACTGCATCGTCCACAATGTATGCTGAGTTTATTGCTTGTTATGAGGCGTCAGGACAGGTGAATTGGCTTAAAAAATTTATACCCAGTTTGAAGGTGGTCGACAGCATCGATAAACCACTAAAGTTGTATTGTGATAACGAGCCAGCAGTGTTGTACGCTCACAACAATAAGTCAAGCAATGCCGCCAAGCACATTGACATAAAATATTATGTTGTGAAGGATAAAATCCGGGATCACGTCATAAGTCTTGAACATATAGGCACAGAAAAGATGTTAGCGGATCCGCTTACGAAAGGCTTACCGCCCAATGTGTTCAGAGAACATGTAGCCGGCATGGGTTTGAAGGAAGGCCTGTGATTCCTGGATAAGTAAGAGGGCCCAAGGCGAGAATCTACCTCTGAACAGAAAAGTGTCTGTGGCTGTCTAATCTAATGGTAATAACTGTTATGATGAAACATGCTCAATACACTAATTTGTGATGGGGTGGGTTAACAAAGTGAGAAAGCAGAGATGAGATCAAGGGGGAGAATGTTAGGATGATCTCAGAGGCCCAGCCCAACGGCTGGGGCCTCATCCCCTTGGATCGCGCCCTGATCGGGGGCGCCCAACCGCTCCATGGTTGGTGGGCCCCCGACGCGCTGCGCTATATATAAAGGGAGTGGGGGCCGCAGGCTCGCGTCACGAGGTTCACCGTGCCCCAAACCCCACTCTACATCCCTAGGCCATCCGATCGGCTCGCGCAGTGGCGTCGGGAAGCACCACCGCGCCGCCATCTCTCCACTGCTGCACCACAGTTCCCGGACAACGCCGGTGGAGGCCCGAAGGAAGGCGTGATCTACTTCACCGACACATCTACGCCATGGACACCTCCGGATCCGCTCCCTCCAACGACGGTTTAACTTCTAAAACCCTAGATCTACCTCATAGTACATCACAGTTTGTTCTCTTGTCCCCGATTCCCCGTTCGTACTGCTAGTAGTAGATCCTAGCAAGTCCTATCATGTTGTACATCGATCTGTAGCCACCCGGCCGGCCAGCCGTTACGTGAATCATATGCATCAAATGCACTATTTGTACATCAGCATCAGCATTAGCACTGGCCACCATTTGGAACCACACCACCCAACAGAGGAGAGAGAAGGGGAATAAAGCTAGTACCTACCTACTATACCTAGGGAGTCTGATGCGTTGCGAGCTTGTTAGACGACCCGCACCGGGGACGCTATATGCGTCCGCTATCCGGTTTAGCGGACGAAAAACGCCGCAGCGGGTACGCCATCGGCTTCCGCAACCGGCGCTCATCCGCTATCTTTGGCGGGATAGCGGAGGGATAGCGGATGCTCCGCTACTGCGGACGTGGCTTGGGGCCCACGGCGCCGCCGCGCGCAGAGGAGGGGAAGGAGGGGCCGGAGCAGAGGAGGGGAAGGAGGCGCCGCCGCCATCGAGCTGTGCCGCCGCGACGGAGCTGTGCCGCGCGGTGGGGAGGAGGCCCGCGCGCGCGCTCGCCGGCCCCCGCGCTCTCGCCGGGGAGAGAGAGGGGAGGGCCGCCGCGCGCTCGCCGGGGAGAGAGAGGGGAGGGGCCCGCGCTCGCCGGGGCGCGAGAGGCGAGCGCCGCCGCCCGACCGCGCGAGATCCGCGGCCCGCTCGAGGTCCGCGCGAGCTCGCCGGCCCCGCGCGCTCTCGCCGGGGAGAGAGGGGGGAGGGCCGCCGCGCGCTCGCCGGGGAGAGAGAGGCGAGGTCCGCGCGAGCTCGCCGGCCCTGCGCGCTCTCGCCGGGGAGAGAGGGGGGAGGGCCACCGCGCGCTCGCCGGGGAGAGAGAGGCGAGGTCCGCGCGAGCTCGTCGGGGAGAGAGGGGGGAGGGCCGGCCGCGCGAGGAGGTGAGCCCCGCCGCCGGGCCGCGCGGGCGAGGAGCTCCGCCGCCGTCGGAGTCGACTGAGAGAGAGAGAGAGAGAGAGACAGAGAGAATGGGGAGGGGAGGGGGCGCGGTGGAATGGATAAAGGAGGAGAGGGGAAAAAGAAAATAAAAGGAAAGAGAAAAAGGAAAGAAAAAAGAAAAAAAAAATCTGACATCTGGGTCCCACAGTGGATAGAGTATGATATAGAGTATGGATGGGTGCGGGAGAAATTGATATAGAGGATGAAACTTCGATGACTAGGACAGAATATTCCTTTTAGAGGACGAATTTAGAGTACGACGAGTGCGGATAGTCTTACCCACAGCTCTTCCGTGCCAACGTTTAGACTCACTTTAGGGCTTTAGGCCGAAGCCAACATCCTTGTTAGCCTGCATTGTTGCTAGCATTAAGGGTTAAAAGATCAGAGTCAGCACTTGGGTCCTTGCGTGGTGTTGATGCAATGCAACAGCGGAGGAGATGGCCGGCGCATGCACAAGCGTCCTCTCATGATTATTGCTGATGAGGCGCGGTGGCTGCTGGCGGACAGGCGGAGGGAGCCACTGTCGTCTTTTTCTTACATCCAACCGTTTTGCTGATGTCCAAATTAAAGCTACCACTACCAGTTGTTACATGTACTACTCCATATATATACATATATATAGTACCAATAATGGCCATGACTATCTACCTAACTACAGCTAGACAGCACTCTATATGCAGTACTACTACTAATATGCTCAGGCCACTGGCTAGCTAGCTAGGACGGCTCCACAATTTTTTTTTCTGGCAATTTCAACGTGGAAATCTGTATATAGCCACCACAGATTTTGAACAAATTGCTTTTCATCTTGATCGTTCTGTTAACCTAAGTCATGCTGCTTTTTGCCGATTCCGTATCAGCAGTGGCGGACCCAGGATTTGGCCAAGACTAGGGCCAAATCCTAGCGGCCAAAAATTGAAAGCTACAGTACAGTATATAGGATCATATATATATATATATATATATATATATATATATATATATATATATATATATATGTCACAGAAAACAATTATTCTCGAGCAAAGTTTGCAAATCGAGAGAATTTCTGCATCTATATAGTTAATAGTATGATACAATAGCTAAGAAATATCATGGAACATTGAAAATAAATATCTATTGTCTAGTGACGATTTGGTGCATTTGCATTGTCCACTTCAATGTCCTCAATAGCAACTCCTAATAAGAAAAGGAGCAAGCAAAAGGCTAATAAGAAAATGATCAAGTAAAGGTTAATAATAAGATCCGGTGCTGAGGATGGAGTAGCTTGTTGTTCAGCATCTCGCTGTTGCTCAGGAACTCGAGAGAAATACGAAACTAAAGTCCTTGTTGTCCTCTTCTTCTTGTACACTGTAATGAGAAATTAGAATCACATAGTCAAAATTGGGAACTAGGAAATTTGGAATCAAAATCAGTTTCAGATCCAAACCTTGCTCAGATGCTCTTCTCGGCTGCTCACCTGAAAGCAAGGAGCCAGCAGGCGGCAGCGCCGCAGCGGCTGCCGGGTGGACGGCCGGCGCCTAGCTGAGGAAGAACCGCACCGCCGCAGACTGCCTAGAGCGTAGGGGTGACGCCGCGGAGCCGGACCGGAGCGCAGAGAGGAGGGCTGGAGGGGGCGAGGGGCGGCTGCCGGCGGCCGGCGCCCGGCTGGGCAGCATGGGTGACGGGCGAGGCCACGAGGGCGGGTCGGCGGGCGGCAGCGGTCGCGAGTCACGAGCGATGGAAGAGCGAGCGACTCAGCGAACAAGCACCGAGCGCCTGCTGCCCTAGTCCTTCCCTGGGCTTCATGTGTTGGGCTGCTTCATGGGCCAAAATTGAAGACCTGCTCCCTTGAAACATGGGCCGCGACTAGGGCCATGGCCTGGGCTGCCCTAGTGCTGGGTCCGCCCCTGCGTATCAGGTCTAAATCTACTCTTGCCACCACGCACGGTGACCCTAAAATTAATTCCAAATTATATTAAAACTCTATTACAATAAATTTTTAAGCACTATATTTTTTATAGAACAATATTACTACATGTATAATTCTTTGATAGAGGAAATTCAAGATCAACGTGGTGCAAACTAAAATAACTATTTATATCATTGTGGTAACTAAGAGTGAAACCTATGACATCAAATCTTTTTTTAATAAAACATAAAAGGAAAGTTATGAATTAAAGATACAATAAACACTAGATTTTGAACACATGATGAAAATTGCAACAACTGATAATAAAAAATTGAAAGCACATACATCTTTCATGATACCACAAAAGAGATGCAATAAAAGTTGATACTCCCTTTGCCCCTAAATAAATAGATTTCTAGCAAGTTTAGGACATATTAGTATGACAGAGAAAAGACTATACTAGCCTTCATTAATTATAGCAGTTGCACACTGGTCGGCAATTGTTTCAGTAACACACTAATTATAGCATTTACTACACACATCCAGACTTTGAGGAAAATAAATAGGCCGGTGGACCGTTTAGCCTCTCCTAGAGATAGATTTATTTATAGACAAATTCTTAAGCTATATATGAATCTATTCATTCAAGGACAGAGGGAGTATAACTTAAGATGAGGTGTCGACTAAATACATATTAAAACCCCACAAAGGTTTTATGCAAAGGTGAAAACATAAATAGAGTAACCAACAAATTTATCAGAACCGAATAGAGACTATAGAGTACCTAAATGTGCATTATGCCAAGAAATGGATACAGAGGGAGTAAAGAAAATCAATTTTGAGTCGTTTTATGAATTAAACTTTTAGGACATGGCTAACGCACGCACGGTACGCACGCACAACACAGTAGCTTCTTAGTCGCAAAAAAGCACAGCTAAACTTCTTCATCCTTGACTCCGTTGCCCTCACCCCCCAACCCCGTCCACGTCGAGCTAGAGTTTCGCTGGAACCGCGACCGTGGAGCTCCAGCGAAACCCTAGCTCCCTCGCAGCGCCACCTTCTTCCCCTCCTCCCTGCCCCCACCGCCGCCTTGGCCATAGTTGTAACACCCCAGGTGTTTGTCACTCACTAAGCAATGGGTTTGAGCTTAAACATGATAGATTAAGTGGAGATGACGATGTTAAGGTCAACCTATGGAGATGAGCCTAACCTAAAGTTGGATGTTGCACCATTGCTTTACATATAGGCCCCTTTTCAAGATATATGCTTGGGTGGTGTTATTGTAATATCTTCATGTGTCTCACCTTAGTACCTATCTATATTGATCCTTGAAAAAGTTTCATGAAGTTTGGAATCAAAAAGTCACATGAAATGATAAGTTCTATTCCTATTGGAATTTGCACCATTAAGTGAATGGAATTATAGACCATCAACCCAACCTTGCAAACTTATCCAAATGACTCTAGATGAACTCTACAACAAAAGTCATGAAGGTTTCATGTTGAGCAAATGTCAAGAAAATGCCCCGATTAGGTCTAAAACCCTAGTTTAGGCTTTATCGAGTTGCTACTTTGACCAAAGTGAAAGTTTGACTTTTATGCTAATTATGAGGTTTGACCTTAAACAAAAGTTGTAGTGCATCTTGTGTGGAACAAACTTTGTTGAATGGTCAAGAGTTATTTTGGCCTCTAACCTAGTCAAATAGAGCTCACAAGATTGAATAAGCTGTTGTTTTTGGAAGGGCAGAAATTATTCTAAGTCCTTGAGTGGCATCAATAAGTTGACATGTTTGGTAATGTTTATCTCCCTAACCATGCTGAAGCAGTCCATGGCCCTTTAATAAAAGTTGTTATTTAGTTTGTATGCTACAAACTTTGTTAAAGAACCCAAGCCTGATTTCATCTCTAAGCTTGTCAAACTATGGGTTGAAGTTTGTATGTAGCTGTTATTCTCAGCATTTCAAAGATTCCTGGTCACCATGTTGACATCCGACATCCCAATTTGGTTAAGTAACTTGAGTAGGTCCAAATGTAAAAGTTGGAGCTTACATGATGGGGAAGAACATACGAGAAGATGGCACCAGTTGCATTTCATGTTGACCCTCAATTTGGATATTTGCTCATTGCTATTAATTCATGGACAGTGCAAACTTTGGAGCCAATTACCTCCTAATCCAGGGCCCTAATGCCTATGGTCCCTTAATCAAAGTTGTAGAGCATCACCAACACAACAAACTTCGTATTGGGCCCATAGTTCAATTCGGCCCGGATATAGCCCAAGAACGCGCTCCAACTGGCCTACCCCGGCACCCGCCATCTGTTCGATGAAACGTCGATGTGGCCACCATGCGCTGCTCGCGCCCCCACCATGGATGACACGTGCCCACCGGTGCCATCCTCTGCTGCATGCCCTTCCACGTGCCCATGCTCCTGAGTCGACGAGGTGAGGCCCAGACGCTCCCTTCTCACTTGCTCGCCAACTCTGGTCGTGGTGCGCGGTCGCCGAAGCACGCCATCACCGAGCTCCGCCATTGCCGTGCGGCAGAGCTCCCCCCAACTATGGCTATGCTCTCTTCTCGTCCCAATCAAGCGCACCACCACCATCTCTAGCTCGAGCCGACCCTCCGGCGCCCCTTCCCTGACCATTCGACATGCCGCAACGCCGCCATAGTGCCGCCGTGGCACCAGTGCCGCGGTCGCACGCGATCAGTGTGCCATGAGCCATCACTGGCCGAGCTAGGGCCGCCATTGAGTTCGCGCGAACCCCTTGGTGCTTCCCCGCTGCACCACCATCATCGACGAGCCTCCCCGCCACCCGCACTTCGCCGCCGCCGGAGCACCAGTCACTGGCCCGCCTGTTTCCACGGCCAGCCGGCCTTGGGTCACCTCGTGCGGAGCCGAGTGGTTCCTCGGAGGCGCATTGAAAGCCCAAGTTTGGTTTTGGTAATTAATGACACCAAGTTGCTAATGCCATGTGTTAAGTGTTTTGAGTTAGGCATAAGCAACACATGTGATGAAGGTGTACGTGGCAAGGAGTGGTGGCCACAAGATCACAAAGAAATGGCGCATGGACATGAAATGACGATCATGGTGAAGATGCACATAATATGATGGACATGAAATGACGATCATGGTGAAGATGCACATAATATGATGGACATGATGATCAAGTGGAAGAGAATGATCTAAGAGCGCAAGGCAAAGGTATAACCATAGGGTTTTCCTTTTGCCGGTCTAAGATGAGTAGAGAAGTGATTGACCGGATTTAGGATACATGGCCGACTATCAAGAGGGGCAATCACGGTTAGCTCGGGAATCAAGTGCCACTAGATCAATGTCTTGAGCATATGCATTAGGATCTAGTTGAGAGCTAACATAACGCCTTGAAAAATGACTGTGAAAATGCTAACACACATGCACATTGTGGTGTACACTTGGTGGTGTTAGCACATTTGCGAAGGCGGTGGTGTTTGAGCGGTAGTAAGGGGTCTGGGGTTCGCTCTCCCTCCCACCGAGCGTGCGAGCGCAGGATTCAGGCATTTTCGAGGAAATGAAATGCCTATTTTCTATTGCGCCGGAGGCGAGAAAAGGTGGCAAAAGTCCGATTTGTTTTTCACTGAAAAATGGCGATCGGACGCTGCACCGGACGCGGTCACGGTTTGACCGGACGCGTCCGGTCAGTTCAACGTGGCGCGGGCACTAGGGTTTGTGACCGGACGCTGGTCTGGCCTGACCAGCGCGTCCGGTCAGTTCACCTGAGCGCAGAAGTGGAGCGTGCGACCGGGGCGTCCGGTCTCTCACGGAACCGGAGCGTCCGGTCAGGCGTCCAGAGGGGCAGAGTGTTGATCGGACGCGCGGCGCGTCCGGTCACGTGCGATCGACGCGTCCGGTCTCGACGGGAGCTTACTGGAACGCGACCGGACGCTGGCACTGTCGCGTCCGGTCAAACGGTTGAGCGCGTCCGGTCACGGCAACGGCTAGTTCTGACGCGCGCTGTTTCTTGCTGTCGTGTAGTGACCGGACGCGTCCGGTCACCCTGACCGGAGCGTCCGGTCAGCGCGTTTTTCGCTGCGTCGTCCGTAACGGCTAGCTGCGTACCTCTTCGTTATAAATAGAGGGTGTCCGGGGTTTGAGGGCAACTCTTACACATTTTGAGACCTAGAGACATCCTTTGAGCTAGAGAACAACCCCTCCACTCATCTCTTTGCTTGGTTGCACATCTTGAGTGAGATTGAGTGAGATTCAAGTGCATTGCTTGAGAGTTGCATTCTAGAGGCACTTGATCTTCGAGTTGCTGCGGATTTCTTGTTACTCTTCCGTGTTTCCCGACACGGTAGACGGCTTGGAGCAGCGGAGGTGATTGAGCTCGTAATTGGAGATTGTTGGAGCCCTCACCAAGTGTTGTAAGGGGTTCTTGATCCTTCCCCGTAGAAGTTCGCAAATTGGATACTCTAGTGGAGCTCGTGGCTTGGAGGATCCCCATCTTGTGTGCGGTTGTGCGGCGCCCGCCGAGGGCTCGACTCTTGATAGTCGATTAGCTCGCGAACCGACAAGTGGGTGCATCGCCACAACGAGGAGTAGCTTGCCGGGAAGCAAGTGAACCTCGGTAAAAATCTTGTGTCATCTCTTTGCCGAGGATTTCTCTTGTGGTTGATTATTGTGATTGATTCTTCAAGTGCATTACTTCTCTACATCGTTGGTATAAGAATCAAGTCACTTGCTCTTTACTTTCTTGTACTAGTCCTTGTGTAGTTTGCTCTGTGTAGCCTTTTTCACATAGGAGTAAGTAACTTAGTGACTTAGTCTTGTTGGTGTGTATTAGAGATCATAGCCTTGCTTCACTAGTATTGTATAGGTGGCTTGCATAGTGTAGTTGAGCTAGTGCTAGAATTAGCTTAGCCATCTTTTATACTAACGTGGTTGTTTAGTGAAGCTTGTAGAATTTTAAATAGGCTATTCACCCCCCCTCTAGCCATTTGGACCTTACACGCATGGACCCACCGGAGCTCGCACCACCCTCCTCCGTCGCCGGCAAGCCTCCTCCGGCCAGCACCGGCCATTTTCCCCCTCCGCCCTCTGCTCTCTGCCTCGGGAGAAAGAAGAGGAAGGCCGGCACCTCCTCTCTGTTTCTTTGTGTGGGTGACAAGTGGGCCCAATGGTACAGCGGGTCCCGCATGTTGATTAAGTGGTGACAGATCTGGGGTGTGTAATCGGGTGCACCTAGCGTGTTAGGGTTAGGATTGGTTTTCCTGTTTTCTTTTTAGAATTTTATTAAATATTTGAAAATCCATATCTCTTGATGGGAAAGTCCAAAAATAGCAAATGTGGACTTTTAGGAAACCTTGAGAAAATATATATGCAGTAGAATCATAAAATGTTACTTGTTTGTAGAAAATTTCTGGTGTTTTGATTTAAGTTAGAAAAGAGCTCTAAAAATGCCTTAAACATTGACCAGAGCAAGATCTGGAGTTTTAGACATCCAAAAATAGTGGTTCTTGTTCTGTTAATCTTGTGATAATATGTAATAACTAATAAAAATATTAAACCCAGTAGTTGTTCACTGTTTTCTTAGGGTTTTGATTTAATCTTGCTAATTAGGCATTTCTTGCATATGTTGTTTGGGAAATTCATAACTGATGCTGTGATGCTCCAAATAATGTGAAATTTTTATGGTA
>CM039614.1:2484512-2564488 GCA_022457205.1 Saccharum spontaneum
TACCAACGGTGATTAGAATTTATGTACAAGGTCAATTTTATATATCTTGATTTTGACCAACGTTAAATTAAGATATGCAATTACTTTTTCCTAGATTTACTATTCATGTCCTCACTGTTTTATTATGTTTAAATTTCAGACCAAGCTCTCAATGCGATGCACTTTATTAGTGCAATCCCAAAGCTAACGGGACAGAACTATGTTCTGTGGCGAGAAGAACTTGATGCTGCTCTAGCACTTGCAGAGATAGATTTAGCTCTTCAGGAGCCAAAACCCACTGAGCCAGAGGAGCCCGAAAGGGCCCAAAATGAGACCGATGAAGCTTTTGCTAATCGGAAGCGAGACTATGCTCCCATTAGAGCAAAGTATGATCTTGAAAAATACAAGTGGGAAAAATCAAACCGCAAGTGCAAGATTGTCATCAAGAAAACCATCACAGAGGGCTTAAGAGGTGCCATCCCAGAATGTGAAACAGCAAAAGAATATCTTGAGAAAGTGAAGAATCAGTTCACTGGTTCCACCAAAGCTCATGCTTCCACACTGATCCAGAAACTCACTAACATGAAGTTCACAGGTGGGAGTGTGAGAGAGCACATTCTGAGCATGAGCACCATGGCAGCTAAGTTAGACAAGCTAAAGATGCCCCTGGCAGATGGTTTCATCATTCACTTAGCTCTAAACTCTCTTCCCAAAGAGTATGAGACATTTGTTGTCAATTACAATACACAGCCAGAGGATTGGGATTTAGAGAAGGTGATTGCAATGTGTGTACAAGAAGAAGAAAGGCTAAAGAATGCAAATGGTGGTTCTGTGAACTTTGTCAAAGGAAAGAACAAGAAGCCATTCTACAACAAGAAAGCTCCAGATGCCTCCACCTCTCATAACAAGGGAGGAAACTCTTCACAGCACAAAGCACAGCCAAAACAAGACAACCAGCAGAAGCAGGAGGACCCGGATCGCTGTAGATGGTGCAATGAGACAGGGCATTGGAAGCACGACTGCCCTAAGTTCATGAGACACTGCCTAGTAAAGGGTGAGGACATTATAACTTTTGTTGACGAATCCTTATATCTAAGCTATGCTAGATCCACATGGTGGATTGACTCAGGTGCAACTGTTCATGTTGCTAACTCTTTGCAGGGATTCAATGGAGGGAGAACCCTTCAAAGAGGAGAAAGACAGATTAAGGTGGCCACTGGCGTTGAAGCTGAAGTACGAGCCATAGGAAATCTATCTCTAGACTTAGCTAGTGGTTTCACACTTCAGTTGCATGATGTTCTTTATGTTCCCTCTTTAGCCAGAAATTTGATTTCAGTTTCATGTTTGTCAGACTATGGTTTTGAATGTCATTTTAGCAAGAACAATTGCAAGTTACAGTTAAATAATCAGTGTGTGGGTCTTGCCTTCCGACAAGACAAACTTTATTTATTATCTACGTCTGAGAATGTGAATGCTGAATGTAACAATGCTGAGAATGCAATACCCGCAGATGCTAGCAAGAAAAGGAAAAGAATTGATTCCTCATCGAAATTATGGCACTGTCGTTTAGGCCATATTTCGAGGGGGAGAATAGAACGCTTAGTCAAAGAATCAATACTCCCACCACTAGAACTCTCAGAGTTAGAGCAATGCGTTGATTGCATTAAAGGCAAGTTAGCAAAGAACATAAAGAAAGGCGCTAAGCGAAGCACGGGAGTACTAGAATTGATCCACACAGACATCTGTGGACCTTTTCCAGTAACATCTGTGGATGGTTTTGATTCCTTCATCACATTCACAGATGACTACTCTCGTTTTGGATATATATATCCAATCAAAGAACGTTCAGAAGCTTTAGACAAGTTTAAGATATTCAAGGCTGAGGTTGAAAATCAACTAGACAGAAAAATCAAAGTAGTGAGATCTGACCGTGGGGGGGAGTACTACGGTCGACATACCCCTTATGGACAAGTTCCTGGACCTTTTGCAAGGTTCTTACAGGAAAATGGCATAGTAGCCCAGTATTCAATGCGGGCGACCCACAGCAAATGGAGTAGCAGAAAGGCGTAACCGTACTCTGATGGATATGGTGCGCAGCATGATGAGCTATTCCACTCTGCCACTGAGTTTGTGGATGGAGGCCTTAAAAACCGCCATTCACATTCTCAACAGAGTTCCGAGCAAGTGAGTACTTAAAACACCGTATGAGTTGTGGACCGGCAGGAAGCCCTCAGTCAACCATCTGCGTGTCTGGGGGAGCCCTGCTGAAGCAAAAGTATTTAACCCGAACATAGGAAAGCTAGACCCCAAAACAGTAAGTTGTCATTTCATTGGCTATCCAGAAAAGTCCAAAGGTTATCGTTTTTACTGCCCTGGTAGACATACCAAGTTTGTGGAAACGAGACACGCTAGTTTTCTAGAAGATCAGATGATCAGGGGGAGCAAGACAGCGCGAGAAATCACCTTTGAAGAGAAGCGGGTGTTCGTGCCCATCCCTATGGTGCAGGAACCCTACTTCACGCTGCCTGTTGTTGTTGGACCTACGCAAGTGGTGACAACACCTGCTGTATTTTCGCCTACGGCTAATTCGGAACCTGTCCTTCAGGAACCGAATGAACCCATAGTTGATGAACAGCAGCCCCAACAAGATCAGCCTCAAGAACAAGAAATGCCAGTAGCAGAACCTTCTGGCAGACCTCAAAGAGCGAGAAAGTCTCCTATTCCAGATGACTACATAGTCTATGAATGCGAAGAAGTTCAGATGGAGGATGAACCTACCTCATTTGAAGAAGCCATGAGGAGCACTGAAGCATCTAAGTGGCAAGAAGCCATGGAAGATGAATTAAAGTCCATGAGTACCAATAAAGTTTGGGACCTAGAGGAAATTCCTGAAGGAGCCAAAACAGTAGGCTGCAAATGGGTCTACAAAGTGAAACGTGACTCCAAAGGGAACATAGAAAGATATAAAGCAAGACTGGTAGCAAAAGGTTTTACTCAGCGAGAAGGGATAGATTACAATGAAACGTTCTCTCCCGTCTCGAGCAAGGACTCCTTTAGAATCATAATGGCCCTAGTGGCACATTTTGATCTAGAATTACATCAGATGGATGTAAAGACAGCGTTTCTCAATGGGGATCTAGAAGAAAGAGTGTACATGGCACAACCGAAAGGTTTTGCTGTGACAGGCAAGGAAAGAATGGGCTGTCGCCTGAAGAAATCCATTTATGGATTAAAGCAAGCATCCAGACAGTGGTATTTGAAGTTTGATAAGACAATCAGGAAGTTTGGGTTTAAAGAGAATGTTGAGGACAATTGCGTGTATGCAAAGTTTAAGAATGGGAAATATATTTTCCTAGTACTGTATGTAGATGACATTCTACTAGCAAGTAGTGATGTCACTCTGCTACAGGAAACCAAGAGATTTTTGTCCTCAAATTTTGATATGAAGGATTTAGGTGAAGCTTCTTTTGTCTTGGGCATAAAGATTCACCGAGATAGAAACCGAGGGGTATTGGGATTGTCCCAAGAGGCATATATAGAGAAAATATTGAAGAAATTCAATATGCATAAGTGTAGACCATCACCTGCTCCTATTGTAAAAGGTGACAAGTATGGGGAACATCAATGTCCCAAGAGCAAGTTCGAGCGCGATCGCATGCAAGCCGTTCCATACGCTGCAGCTGTCGGAAGCTTACAGTATGCTCAAGTGTGCACACGCCCAGATCTGGCTTTTGTGACTGGGCTGCTTGGCAGATATCAAAGTAATCCAGGTATGGAACACTGGAATTTGGTAAAGAAGGTCTTAAGATACTTGCAAGGTACAAAAGGGCTCATGCTAACCTACAGAAGATCTGTTGACCTACAAATAGTAGGATATTCAGATTCTGATTACGCGGGAGATGATAGAAAGTCTACCTCAGGGTATATATTCACTCTCGCACAAGGAGCCATATCATGGAAAAGCTCAAAACAAACAATAGTCACTGCATCGTCCACAATGTATGCTGAGTTTATTGCTTGTTATGAGGCGTCAAGACAGGTGAATTGGCTTAAAAAATTTATACCCAGTTTGAAGGTGGTCGACAGCATCGATAAACCACTAAAGTTGTATTGTGATAACGAGCCAGCAGTGTTGTACGCTCACAACAATAATTCAAGCAATGCCGCCAAGCACATTGACATAAAATATTATGTTGTGAAGGATAAAATCCGGGATCACGTCATAAGTCTTGAACATATAGGCACAGAAAAGATGTTAGCGGATCCGCTTACGAAAGGCTTACCGCCCAATGTGTTCAGAGAACATGTAGCCGGCATGGGTTTGAAGGAAGGCCTGTGATTCCTGGATAAGTAAGAGGGCCCAAGGCGAGAATCTACCTCTGAACAGAAAAGTGTCTGTGGCTGTCTAATCTAATGGTAATAACTGTTATGATGAAACATGCTCAATACACTAATTTGTGATGGGGTGGGTTAACAAAGTGAGAAAGCAGAGATGAGATCAAGGGGGAGAATGTTAGGATGATCTCAGAGGCCCAGCCCAACGGCTGGGGCCTCATCCCCTTGGATCGCGCCCTGATCGGGGGCGCCCAACCGCTCCATGGTTGGTGGGCCCCCGACGCGCTGCGCAATATATAAAGGGAGTGGGGGCCGCAGGCTCGCGTCACGAGGTTCACCGTGCCCCAAACCCCACTCTACATCCCTAGGCCATCCGATCGGCTCGCGCAGTGGCGTCGGGAAGCACCACCGCGCCGCCATCTCTCCACTGCTGCACCACAGTTCCCGGACAACGCCGGTGGAGGCCCGAAGGAAGGCGTGATCTACTTCACCGACACATCTACGCCATGGACACCTCCGGATCCGCTCCCTCCAACGACGGTTTAACTTCTAAAACCCTAGATCTACCTCATAGTACATCACAGTTTGTTCTCTTGTCCCCGATTCCCCGTTCGTACTGCTAGTAGTAGATCCTAGCAAGTCCTATCATGTTGTACATCGATCTGTAGCCACCCGGCCGGCCAGCCGTTACGTGAATCATATGCATCAAATGCACTATTTGTACATCAGCATCAGCATTAGCACTGGCCACCATTTGGAACCACACCACCCAACAGAGGAGAGAGAAGGGGAATAAAGCTAGTACCTACCTACTATACCTAGGGAGTCTGATGCGTTGCGAGCTTGTTAGACGACCCGCACCGGGGACGCTATATGCGTCCGCTATCCGGTTTAGCGGACGAAAAACGCCGCAGCGGGTACGCCATCGGCTTCCGCAACCGGCGCTCATCCGCTATCTTTGGCGGGATAGCGGAGGGATAGCGGATGCTCCGCTACTGCGGACGTGGCTTGGGGCCCACGGCGCCGCCGCGCGCAGAGGAGGGGAAGGAGGGGCCGGAGCAGAGGAGGGGAAGGAGGCGCCGCCGCCATCGAGCTGTGCCGCCGCGACGGAGCTGTGCCGCGCGGTGGGGAGGAGGCCCGCGCGCGCGCTCGCCGGCCCCCGCGCTCTCGCCGGGGAGAGAGAGGGGAGGGCCGCCGCGCGCTCGCCGGGGAGAGAGAGGGGAGGGGCCCGCGCTCGCCGGGGAGAGAGAGGCGAGCGCCGCCGCCCGACCGCGCGAGATCCGCGGCCCGCTCGAGGTCCGCGCGAGCTCGCCGGCCCCGCGCGCTCTCGCCGGGGAGAGAGGGGGGAGGGCCGCCGCGCGCTCGCCGGGGAGAGAGAGGCGAGGTCCGCGCGAGCTCGCCGGCCCTGCGCGCTCTCGCCGGGGAGAGAGGGGGGAGGGCCGCCGCGCGCTCGCCGGGGAGAGAGAGGCGAGGTCCGCGCGAGCTCGTCGGGGAGAGAGGGGGGAGGGCCGGCCACGCGAGGAGGTGAGCCCCGCCGCCGGGCCGCGCGGGCGAGGAGCTCCGCCGCCGTCGGAGTCGACTGAGAGAGAGAGAGAGAGAGAGAGAGAGAGAGAGAGAGAGAGAGAATGGGGAGGGGAGGGGGCGCGGTGGAATGGATAAAGGAGGAGAGGGGAAAAAGAAAATAAAAGGAAAGAGAAAAAGGAAAGAAAAAAGAAAAAAAATCTGACATCTGGGTCCCACAGTGGATAGAGTATGATATAGAGTATGGATGGGTGCGGGAGAAATTGATATAGAGGATGAAACTTCGATGACTAGGACAGAATATTCCTTTTAGAGGACGAATTTAGAGTACGACGAGTGCGGATAGTCTTACCCACAGCTCTTCCGTGCCAACGTTTAGACTCACTTTAGGGCTTTAGGCCGAAGCCAACATCCTTGTTAGCCTGCATTGTTGCTAGCATTAAGGGTTAAAAGATCAGAGTCAGCACTTGGGTCCTTGCGTGGTGTTGATGCAATGCAACAGCGGAGGAGATGGCCGGCGCATGCACAAGCGTCCTCTCATGATTATTGCTGATGAGGCGCGGTGGCTGCTGGCGGACAGGCGGAGGGAGCCACTGTCGTCTTTTTCTTACATCCAACCGTTTTGCTGATGTCCAAATTAAAGCTACCACTACCAGTTGTTACATGTACTACTCCATATATATACATATATATAGTACCAATAATGGCCATGACTATCTACCTAACTACAGCTAGACAGCACTCTATATGCAGTACTACTACTAATATGCTCAGGCCACTGGCTAGCTAGCTAGGACGGCTCCACAATTTTTTTTCTGGCAATTTCAACGTGGAAATCTGTATATAGCCACCACAGATTTTGAACAAATTGCTTTTCATCTTGATCGTTCTGTTAACCTAAGTCATGCTGCTTTTTGCCGATTCCGTATCAGGTCTAAATCTACTCTTGCCACCACGCACGGTGACCCTAAAATTAATTCCAAATTATATTAAAACTCTATTACAATAAATTTTTAAGCACTATATTTTTTATAGAACAATATTACTACATGTATAATTCTTTGATAGAGGAAATTCAAGATCAACGTGGTGCAAACTAAAATAACTATTTATATCATTGTGGTAACTAAGAGTGAAACCTATGACATCAAATCTTTTTTTAATAAAACATAAAAGGAAAGTTATGAATTAAAGATACAATAAACACTAGATTTTGAACACATGATGAAAATTGCAACAACTGATAATAAAAAATTGAAAGCACATACATCTTTCATGATACCACAAAAGAGATGCAATAAAAGTTGATACTCCCTTTGCCCCTAAATAAATAGATTTCTAGCAAGTTTAGGACATATTAGTATGACAGAGAAAAGACTATACTAGCCTTCATTAATTATAGCAGTTGCACACTGGTCGGCAATTGTTTCAGTAACACACTAATTATAGCATTTACTACACACATCCAGACTTTGAGGAAAATAAATAGGCCGGTGGACCGTTTAGCCTCTCCTAGAGATAGATTTATTTATAGACAAATTCTTAAGCTATATATGAATCTATTCATTCAAGGACAGAGGGAGTATAACTTAAGATGAGGTGTCGACTAAATACATATTAAAACCCCACAAAGGTTTTATGCAAAGGTGAAAACATAAATAGAGTAACCAACAAATTTATCAGAACCGAATAGAGACTATAGAGTACCTAAATGTGCATTATGCCAAGAAATGGATACAGAGGGAGTAAAGAAAATCAATTTTGAGTCGTTTTATGAATTAAACTTTTAGGACATGGCTAACGCACGCACGGTACGCACGCACAACACAGTAGCTTCTTAGTCGCAAAAAAGCACAGCTAAACTTCTTCATCCTTGACTCCGTTGCCCTCACCCCCCAACCCCGTCCACGTCGAGCTAGAGTTTCGCTGGAACCGCGACCGTGGAGCTCCAGCGAAACCCTAGCTCCCTCGCAGCGCCACCTTCTTCCCCTCCTCCCTGCCCCCACCGCCGCCTTGGCCATAGTTGTAACACCCCAGGTGTTTGTCACTCACTAAGCAATGGGTTTGAGCTTAAACATGATAGATTAAGTGGAGATGACGATGTCAAGGTCAACCTATGGAGATGAGCCTAACCTAAAGTTGGATGTTGCACCATTGCTTTACATATAGGCCCCTTTTCAAGATATATGCTTGGGTGGTGTTATTGCAATATCTTCATGTGTCTCACCTTAGTACCTATCTATATTGATCCTTGAAAAAGTTTCATGAAGTTTGGAATCAAAAAGTCACATGAAATGATAAGTTCTATTCCTATTGGAATTTGCACCATTAAGTGAATGGAATTATAGACCATCAACCCAACCTTGCAAACTTATCCAAATGACTCTAGATGAACTCTACAACAAAAGTCATGAAGGTTTCATGTTGAGCAAATGTCAAGAAAATGCCCCGATTAGGTCTAAAACCCTAGTTTAGGCTTTATCGAGTTGCTACTTTGACCAAAGTGAAAGTTTGACTTTTATGCTAATTATGAGGTTTGACCTTAAACAAAAGTTGTAGTGCATCTTGTATGGAACAAACTTTGTTGAATGGTCAAGAGTTATTTTGGCCTCTAACCTAGTCAAATAGAGCTCACAAGATTGAATAAGCTGTTGTTTTTGGAAGGGCAGAAATTATTCTAAGTCCTTGAGTGGCATCAATAAGTTGACATGTTTGGTAATGTTTATCTCCCTAACCATGCTGAAGCAGTCCATGGCCCTTTAATAAAAGTTGTTATTTAGTTTGTATGCTACAAACTTTGTTAAAGAACCCAAGCCTGATTTCATCTCTAAGCTTGTCAAACTATGGGTTGAAGTTTGTATGTAGCTGTTATTCTCAGCATTTCAAAGATTCCTGGTCACCATGTTGACATCCGACATCCCAATTTGGTTAAGTAACTTGAGTAGGTCCAAATGTAAAAGTTGGAGCTTACATGATGGGGAAGAACATACGAGAAGATGGCACCAGTTGCATTTCATGTTGACCCTCAATTTGGATATTTGCTCATTGCTATTAATTCGTGGACAGTGCAAACTTTGGAGCCAATTACCTCCTAATCCAGGGCCCTAATGCCTATGGTCCCTTAATCAAAGTTGTAGAGCATCACCAACACAACAAACTTCGTATTGGGCCCATAGTTCAATTCGGCCCGGATATAGCCCAAGAACGCGCTCCAACTGGCCTACCCCGGCACCCGCCATCTGTTCGATGAAACGTCGATGTGGCCACCATGCGCTGCTCGCGCCCCCACCATGGATGACACGTGCCCACCGGTGCCATCCTCTGCTGCATGCCCTTCCACGTGCCCATGCTCCTGAGTCGACGAGGTGAGGCCCAGACGCTCCCTTCTCACTTGCTCGCCAACTCTGGTCGTGGTGCGCGGTCGCCGAAGCACGCCATCACCGAGCTCCGCCATTGCCGTGCGGCAGAGCTCCCCCCAACTATGGCTATGCTCTCTTCTCGTCCCAATCAAGCGCACCACCACCATCTCTAGCTCGAGCCGACCCTCCGGCGCCCCTTCCCTGACCATTCGACATGCCGCAACGCCGCCATAGTGCCGCCGTGGCACCAGTGCCGCGGTCGCACGCGATCAGTGTGCCATGAGCCATCACTGGCCGAGCTAGGGCCGCCATTGAGTTCGCGCGAACCCCTTGGTGCTTCCCCGCTGCACCACCATCATCGACGAGCCTCCCCGCCACCCGCACTTCGCCGCCGCCGGAGCACCAGTCACTGGCCCGCCTGTTTCCACGGCCAGCCGGCCTTGGGTCACCTCGTGCGGAGCCGAGTGGTTCCTCGGAGGCGCATTGAAAGCCCAAGTTTGGTTTTGGTAATTAATGACACCAAGTTGCTAATGCCATGTGTTAAGTGTTTTGAGTTAGGCATAAGCAACACATGTGATGAAGGTGTACGTGGCAAGGAGTGGTGGCCACAAGATCACAAAGAAATGGCGCATGGACATGAAATGACGATCATGGTGAAGATGCACATAATATGATGGACATGAAATGACGATCATGGTGAAGATGCACATAATATGATGGACATGATGATCAAGTGGAAGAGAATGATCTAAGAGCGCAAGGCAAAGGTATAACCATAGGGTTTTCCTTTTGCCGGTCTAAGATGAGTAGAGAAGTGATTGACCGGATTTAGGATACATGGCCGACTATCAAGAGGGGCAATCACGGTTAGCTCGGGAATCAAGTGCCACTAGATCAATGTCTTGAGCATATGCATTAGGATCTAGTTGAGAGCTAACATAACGCCTTGAAAAATGACTGTGAAAATGCTAACACACATGCACATTGTGGTGTACACTTGGTGGTGTTAGCACATTTGCGAAGGCGGTGGTGTTTGAGCGGTAGTAAGGGGTTTGGGGTTCGCTCTCCCTCCCACCGAGCGTGCGAGCGCAGGATTCAGGCATTTTCGAGGAAATGAAACGCCTATTTTCTATTGCGCCGGAGGCGAGAAAAGGTGGCAAAAGTCCGATTTGTTTTTCACTGAAAAATGGCGATCGGACGCTGCACCGGACGCGGTCACGGTTTGACCGGACGCGTCCGGTCAGTTCAACGTGGCGCGGGCACTAGGGTTTGTGACCGGACGCTGGTCTGGCCTGACCAGCGCGTCCGGTCAGTTCACCTGAGCGCAGAAGTGGAGCGTGCGACCGGGGCGTCCGGTCTCTCACGGAACCGGAGCGTCCGGTCAGGCGTCCAGAGGGGCAGAGTGTTGATCGGACGCGCGGCGCGTCCGGTCACGTGCGATCGGACGCGTCCGGTCTCGACGGGAGCTTACTGGAACGCGACCGGACGCTGGCACTGTCGCGTCCGGTCAAACGGTTGAGCGCGTCCGGTCACGGCAACGGCTAGTTCTGACGCGCGCTGTTTCTTGCTGTCGTGTAGTGACCGGACGCGTCCGGTCACCCTGACCGGAGCGTCCGGTCAGCGCGTTTTTCGCTGCGTCGTCCGTAACGGCTAGCTGCGTACCTCTTCGTTATAAATAGAGGGTGTCCGGGGTTTGAGGGCAACTCTTACACATTTTGAGACCTAGAGACATCCTTTGAGCTAGAGAACAACCCCTCCACTCATCTCTTTGCTTGGTTGCACATCTTGAGTGAGATTGAGTGAGATTCAAGTGCATTGCTTGAGAGTTGCATTCTAGAGGCACTTGATCTTCGAGTTGCTGCGGATTTCTTGTTACTCTTCCGTGTTTCCTGACACGGTAGACGGCTTGGAGCAGCGGAGGTGATTGAGCTCGTAATTGGAGATTGTTGGAGCCCTCACCAAGTGTTGTAAGGGGTTCTTGATCCTTCCCCGCAGAAGTTCGCAAATTGGATACTCTAGTGGAGCTCGTGGCTTGGAGGATCCCCATCTTGTGTGCGGTTGTGCGGCGCCCGCCGAGGGCTCGACTCTTGATAGTCGATTAGCTCGCGAACCGACAAGTGGGTGCATCGCCACAACAAGGAGTAGCTTGCCGGGAAGCAAGTGAACCTCGGTAAAAATCTTGTGTCATCTCTTTGCCGAGGATTTCTCTTGTGGTTGATTATTGTGATTGATTCTTCAAGTGCATTACTTCTCTACATCGTTGGTATAAGAATCAAGTCACTTGCTCTTTACTTTCTTGTACTAGTCCTTGTGTAGTTTGCTCTGTGTAGCCTTTTTCACATAGGAGTAAGTAGCTTAGTGACTTAGTCTTGTTGGTGTGTATTAGAGATCATAGCCTTGCTTCACTAGTATTGTATAGGTGGCTTGCATAGTGTAGTTGAGCTAGTGCTAGAATTAGCTTAGCCATCTTTTATACTAACGTGGTTGTTTAGTGAAGCTTGTAGAATTTTAAATAGGCTATTCACCCCCCCTCTAGCCATTTGGACCTTACACGCATGGACCCACCGGAGCTCGCACCACCCTCCTCCGTCGCCGGCAAGCCTCCTCCGGCCAGCACCGGCCATTTTCCCCCTCCGCCCTCTGCTCTCTGCCTCGGGAGAAAGAAGAGGAAGGCCGGCACCTCCTCTCTGTTTCTTTGTGTGGTTGACAAGTGGGCCCAATGGTACAGCGGGTCCCGCATGTCGATTAAGTGGTGACAGATCTGGGGTGTGTAATCGGGTGCACCTAGCGTGTTAGGGTTAGGATTGGTTTTCCTGTTTTCTTTTTAGAATTTTATTAAATATTTGAAAATCCATATCTCTTGATGGGAAAGTCCAAAAATAGCAAATGTGGACTTTTAGGAAACCTTGAGAAAATATATATGCAGTAGAATCATAAAATGTTACTTGTTTGTAGAAAATTTCTGGTGTTTTGATTTAAGTTAGAAAAGAGCTCTAAAAATGCCTTAAACATTGACCAGAGCAAGATCTGGAGTTTTAGACATCCAAAAATAGTGGTTCTTGTTCTGTTAATCTTGTGATAATATGTAATAACTAATAAAAATATTAAACCCAGTAGTTGTTCACTGTTTTCTTAGGGTTTTGATTTAATCTTGCTAATTAGGCATTTCTTGCATATGTTGTTTGGGAAATTCATAACTGATGCTGTGATGCTCCAAATAATGTGAAATTTTTATGGTAGTATTTTCATGCTATGTATGTACTGTGGTATAAATTTCATGGTCATTGCTTACTATATGATCTAGTTATTGATTTAACTTGTTTACGGCTTGATAAATAGCTTCTAAATAATATATAAATGATAAAATGGAAAATATTGTTCCATTAACTTATTATGATATTGCTCTATCATGTTGATTCATACTATGGCCATGTGTTCATAGAAAATATTGAGTTTTAGGTTTAATTTGCTCTCACATGATTTATTGTAATAGCTATTTTTCTTTTTCATAGAGGTTCATATACTTGTCCAAATGGCTTGAAATTTGGACAGTAGACTATTGGGAGCATATGTAGGCCATTGTAATTTTGATAGAATTTATTGTGCAATTTTGATAGGTGTTCATAATTCCACCTAATTATCTAAATAAATTAAGAAATGTATTAAAAGAATTTATTTAGTAATGGACACTATGTTTTCTGGTGTTCATTAGTCATATGTGACATGTTGGTAAAGTTGGTTTTGTCCAATTATATGTTTGCAACATAAGTTAATAATTATTTCTTGCAAATGTGGTTTCTGGACAGTTCTGGGCGCAATGTAAATTACCCCATGTTAATGATATTTTTCTGAGAATCTTGCCTATAGCAAAGTTGTACATAATTCATGTATCTAACTTGTGTTCAAATTTGGTGATATTTGGCCAAGTATTTTTTGAGTTATAGATGTTTAAAGTTAGGTCCCAGATTTGGTTGCTCTCTGTTTGGAGCAGACCAGATTCTGTAGTTTCATCTTTTCAACCTATTAAACTTGGGAATCAGGCTTAGTTGGTATTAAATGAAATATGGAGAATTTCATAAGCTTTCCATAATGTCTTCTTGAAAGTCATTTGGAGTTATAGATCTCCCGTTATGATTAAATTACTTAGTTGCTGTTCTGATGCCCAGAATGTGGCAAATTCTAGTGTAGTGCTTTGATTAACTTTGCCATGCTAGTGTGTTAAAGTGTGACTCATATCTTTGATGGTACTTGGGTTAGTACCCTGTGATCTTGTGAGACTTGTTTCTTGATTGATGTGTTTGCCCTCTTCTATGTTATGCCTTAATAAGGATTAAGTTAAGTATCTCTAGGTGCTTATGAGAACTTTGGTATGCTTGCATAATTGCTTTGTTTATTGCACTTCTATAATTTTATACATATGCATTGTTGCACCTCATTTAGGTACGCTAGCTGAAGCACGTGAAGGACCTCATGTGGAGCCAAACCCGAAGATGGAGTTGGTGGATCCATCCCGAAGATAGAAGGACCGGACAAGTGATAGATTGGAGGATGCTCGCCAAGCGAATTCACCTAACAAACTCTAACATGAGTCAGACCCCAGACAAGCCCCGGAGCATTATAAGCCTCCTACCTTTAAAGCAATTAATTCTATATATGTTATAAGTATTATTGCATTAAGTGGTAGGAGTTGGTTGGAAACCCTTGCTGCATTATATCATTCCTTGTCTAGATATATGAATCCTTGAATCCTACATAGACTAGGATCGAGTAGATGCTTAGCTCTGCTTTAAGCGGTAGAAGTCAGGTGATTTCCTATCACCTGCGAGATGTAGAGATATTCATATATGGCATGGTTGGCTATATTTGCTATCATGGAAAAGAACCATGTGTTAATAAAATGAAATGAGACCGGGCAGGATGACGATAGTGAAGCAACAAGGCATGGAGGTCTTAGGTGTTGATCTATCCCTATCTGAGTCGTTTAAGGACCGATTCGCTGTACGTCCTTGAGTCATGTTGAACGCAGTCTAACACTTAGTTGGCCGGATAAGTCGTTCCGACCGCGAAGCCGAGTAATACAGTTCAGGCCGGGAATCGAATGGTAGGTCGCATCTTGGAGGTAGTAAAGATGTGTTTGGGGACATTGGCGTGAGACCAAGAAGGGTTAAAGTCCCTATCATCCTAGCAGAGTGTTGCCCTTGGGGATGCGGCATCAGTTGAACCCGCGACTCCTGAATTGTACGAAAGGTGGCTTGTGCGACCCTAGCAGGGGCCTACGCGGTGAGTGTTAGAAATACCCCTCCAGCTGGATAGGAACTCGATTCGAATCGCCGTCGCTCCTGGTCAGTGAGCACTTGACTTGAGCAGCGGCAACGTAGATTCAATTAAATTAAACGGATGGTTAATTGGATGACGATGAAAATGTTGCCTCAATTTATACCTGCTATGGTTAATATTGTTTGTTCCTAATCAAAGTGAGTGCTCTAGTACAGGTGCTAATATAGATGACAGGTTAATGGTGATTAACTTGATGCTTAAGCATTAATGATTACTTATCTATATTAAGCTTTTATCTAAAATGTTGTCAAGCTAGCCCACTTTATATCAGCCTTGCATGATCCTTGGTGTCACTTTATTTCTGATTTTTGACGGGTAAGTCTAGCTGAGTACCTTCTTGTACTCAGGGTTTTATTCCCACTTGTTGCAGGTTGTGATGTATCATGGCGACTGCAAGAGTTGATTGGCTCCTGCCTTTGAGGCGGAGTGTGATCACGAGCATGATCCTTCTTATTTACCTTATCTCTAATGCTTTTGTTGAAGTTGACCGTGGTACTAGCATGTATTTGAAATAAGATTAATGTTAGTTTCAAATTACTTTGCTTCCGCTACTTTTCAATGTAAGTTGTAATAACTATGTTAAACTCTGATGTATATTGAATTACTTGTAAAATGGATGTAACATGTAACTGGTTATGTTGAATCACTACGATCTTGGCTTGTATGTTGGTTGGTTTGAAATCTCTCGTGATTTCATTGGACTACCGGAGTTATATGGGCTCAAGTGCGAGAATTTGATCACTTTGGTGATTATTTTTGTACTTGTGCTCTTATAATTTGGACGGTTCCGTGACAATGGTGCCCCTGCCCTGACCTGCCTCGGCAGCCTCCACCGCCGCCAAGGCCCCTAAACCGCCCATCGGCATCCCACCGCCTGGCCAGCCTTCCTCCCCACCCCTCCCCCTATACCTTTCCTTCTAAGCCCGCTAGAGTTGGGGGAGATAAGGGGAGAGCTCGCTGGAACCCTAAGCAGCAGCAGATCTAGAGGAGGAGGGGGAGGATCAGGATGAAGAGGAGGAGGAGGCCTACCTTCGCCGCCATGCCGCCAACAGCGAAGGGGAGAGAGGGAGGACCGCATGGGGAGGAGGTGGGGGTGCGGGCTCGCCGAAGGAGGTCCTCGTTGGGGAGAGAGCGCCTGGGATAGACCGCGACCGGGAGGAGCTCACCGGGTGTCGCGGGTGAGAGAGAGGGAGAGGGAGAGAGAGCAAGCGGGTGGGGTGTGCGGCCACGTGGGTGGGGTGGGCAGGCGGGTTGATTAAAAACCGGCCAAGCGTAATGAAGTCTTTACCTAACTTTTAATACTTGTATAACATAAGATTCTAGACTGTACTGCAGCACAGGTTATTGGGCTACTTATACTAACTAATAGGGATTATAATCTAATCTGTTCACTTGAACTTATCAGCTTAGCTTATCAGTTATGGTACAGTGTTTTTCTCTCATAACAAAACATCATCAACCGGCATATCAGCTGCAGAAAAACCATCAGTCGAACATGGCGGTAATGGCATCCGCCTTTTATACGTTGTGTGTGTACGCGCGTGTGTGTGTTTCCACTGCTGTGGCTCTATTTAAATAAAATTCTGTGTAGCTAGGGTCTAAGAATGACTGAATCTCTTGGAGGTGGTGGATAGGGTGTGGCAAATAAAGTGCAGCCGCGCAAGCGCAAAGCATATAAGCAGAGCACAAGAACAACCTAGCAAAGAAACTAATAGTAACGCGGATGCATGGGAAGTTAAGCTAGCTTGGAGCGAGAATATTCTATCTCTGTTTGTGGTAGTTAAGTTAGTTGGTGCGTGTGTAGAATGGCGACCCATGCACGCACGCAAGAGAAGCAGCCTGGTGACGCTTTGCGTTACACATTTAATTTGCAGTGCTTTGCTTTGCAAGGAGATCTAGAAGAGAGCCAAGGAAGAGAATACCTTGCTTAAAGTACGTATATCCACAACACAAAGTAGCAAAATTTACTTTACCCTACTAGCTAGCTAGCTAGCTAGGTACGTATAGTACTACAGTAGTAGTAATAATAATAATAATAATAATAATAATAATAATAATAATAATAATAATAATAATAATAATAATAATAATAATAATAATAATAATAATAATAGCAGCAGCAGCAGTAACAGCAAACAAACAGCCTGCTGCATTCGAATCTTGAGTGGACAGATATGTGCTGCAAGTTAGTTATGCTTAGTAGATGCTGACTGCTCAAGCATCATGTTAGGCTGTGTTTAGTTTCTCATGAAATGCAAAATGTCAACTACTTTAGAATAATGAAATACAAAATGTCAAAATTTTCATGGATGTGTTTAGATCCATCTAAAATACCAAATTTTTCATGGGGTGTATGAGCATTTTTTGGTTTTTTTTTTTTTTTGCCTCTTGAGGCCAAAATCTAAAATGGAGAACGGATATTTTTTTATCAAAAATTTTACATGGTGTTTAGTTCCATTCTGTAAAATAATAGGCTAAAACCTAAAATTTTTTAGGTGAAATGGGGAACTAAACACACTGTTAGTAGTAATTTGCAGCTGGATGCATGGTTGATGATGGGAATGCAGCCGCATGCAACAATTGCCGGCCTTATTGGATCCGATTCCGATCCTTTCCGTAAAGGACTTATTGGCTGTCATGAATGACAATTGCCGGCCTGCTGCTGCTGCTTTTGCGTTTGCTTCCTCCTCGTTGCTTTTGCTTGCATGCAGTGCATTGCACTGGTTGCGTGCACTGTTATATTTGGTTGTTATTTAATCGGGTTGAATAACGGGGATCGAGAGGAGTCCGCCGCCGATGCATCATCTTACGCCACCAGCACACGCCGTTGTCCTTCGTTCCCAACATATGAAGCCATCGAGCAAGCAATTCCGATCGGCCCCGCAAGGAATAAATCAAATATATGCTAGTGCTTGTTCTATCTATGTCCGTCCATTAACGGCAACTACTACATAACATGATATATATATATACAGCATCGCATCGATCTGCTTTGCCGCCAGAGCATCGGACATTGTACAGATTTAGATTCTTCTTCTTCTTCGTAGCTTCCATTGCATTCCATTCCTAGCTAGCAGCTACAGGGAAACGTGCGCTAACAAAGCACTTGTTGCTTGATTATTGCGTCCCAATTAAACTCGATCGATCCATCTGAGATAGGTAGCCAGGCCAGACTAGCAGGAGGAACAAGAACAAGAAGAGATAGATCATTCCTTCATTCATCGATAATAAGATCGATCGATCGGTCAGAGAAGAAGAGCTCCGACCTAGACCTAGGAAGAAGCAGCTAGCACGCAGCCAATCAATCAATCCATCGACATGACGACAGGGGCGATGAGAGAGATCGTCTTCTTCGACGTAGAGACGACGGCTCCGACGCCGGCGGGGCGGTGGTGGCTGCTGGAGTTCGGCGCCATCCTGGTGTGCCCCAGGAAGCTGGTGGAGGTGGGCAGCTACGACACCCTCATCCGCCCGGGCGACCTCTCCGTCGCCGTCACCAGGCGATTCACGGACGTCGAGGCCATCGCGTCGGCGCCGCCCTTCAAGGACGTGGCCGACAAGATATTCGACATCCTGGACGGTACGTAATACGTTTCTTTCTTTCTTGTTGCATGCATTGGTGCTGCTGCATATGCATGCATTCGATTCTTAATTAGCTACCTGATCGATGACGATGGAATTACTAATAATGGAACTCCTGGCTGCCTCTGGCTCTGGCTCTGCAACAACAAACAACATCCTATCCAGGCCGCGTGTGGGCTGGGCACAACATCCAGCGCTTCGACTGCCCCCGCATCCGCGAGGCCTTCGCCGACATCGGCCGCCCCGCCCCGGAGCCCGCCGGCGTCATCGACTCCCTCAACGTCCTGGCCGCCGACTTCGGCCGCCGCGCCGGGGACCTCAAGATGGCCACCCTCGCCACCTACTTCGGCATCGGCAAGCAGAAGCACAGGAGCCTGGACGACGTGCGAATGAACCTCGAGGTGCTCAAGCACTGCGCCACCGTCCTGCTGCTCGAGTCCAGCCTGCCACACGTCCTCGGCACACAGCAGGCTCGTCAAGCCGACGGCGCCGCGGTCACCAGGAGGATGGCGGCGCAGGCGCAGACCATCACAGCGGCGCCTGCGACGACCATCACCTCTTCCTCATCTTCCACGACGCCGCCACCTAAACATGCTGTACACCACCACCGGCCCGGCGTCTTGACGCAGACCAAGCTGCCGTTTACCCCTGTGCGCCACCAAGCGCCGCCACGCCCAGCGGCACCAGCAACTGCACCTGCACCTACGGCAACCCCCACCCCCTGCGGCAAGCGGAATAGCCTGGGCAAGGTGGTGCCGAGGGCCGTCGCCCAGCAAGCTGCTGCTCCATTGAGTACTAGCACAAGCAGGCGCCCGGTGACGGCGACTGCAGCGACGACGCCCTTCCACATGATCCTCAGGCACTCCAGGGCCATCCTCAGATGACCTATCTTTCTTTCTTCTTTGAATGATCGATGATGATGGATGCTTATTAGCTAGCTACGGAGAAGAAGATTGAGTTGCCGAATTATTATTGTTTCGGCTCAAATTTGTCTTTTCCTAGCTGTAGCTCAGCGACCATGCACGCTACTACTACCACGTACCAACAGACTGAAGATTCATCGTCTAGCTAATTGGATTCATTCCTAGCTTGGATTTCATTCCATTCAATTGTACATTTCGTCGATTTCATTTCATCCACGCACCTTAGTTTAACTGACTCCGTCAGATTTAGTTGTTAGTTTGGTGTTGTATAAGTTAACATAACATGTCGTTCGACCACTTCATTTGTATAATTTACTCCGAATAATTGCTTCATTTGTATAAATAATTGCTCTGAATAACTGTTCCAAATGCTCTGTTCTCGGTCTGAATAATTGTTCCGAATGCTCTGTTCTCGGTTCCACATACGTCAAGGATTCCAGTTTGGGATTAATTGTTGCAAATGCTCTGTTCCCGGTTGCACATGCGTGAAGGATTCCAATTTGGACCGGCTGATATTCCTCCAGGTGTGTCATCTAATACCAACATGATCCGTCGACAGTACCAATAACCAACAGATTCTTCCGTCTCAAAGCTTACGGCATCAGATATTAGTAAATCACGCATATGCGTTTGTGCATACCACCAAAAATAGATAACAAATAAACCAAATAACAATTGCTGCAGCATCGTCAAGATGCGCGGCACGACAGGAAACGACTAATAAGAAGACCACCTGCTTTCAAGCTGCTCTCTCCCTCTCTAGGAACTACTCCCTCCATTCCAAATTACAAGCCGTTCTGGCTTTCCTAGGTGTCTAGAGAAGTCAGAACAACTTGTAATTTAGAACAGAGTGAGTACCATTCTTGCAGCATCCTCGGCAAGTGACAATGAACAGCATGGCAACATAACTGAAGATGCATTTCAATTTACATCCAAATGCATGACGGTATTTACAGACACCGACACATAGACCCACCCAACCTTACTACATTTAGCAGACACATACAACACCTAGTACATACACCGGACACCTCGATCTATATTTACATCCGAGAGCTATGCTCCCTTCGATCATGCGGTTTCAAAAGCCACAATCACAAGGGGCACCAAACGCTCTGACTCGACTCCGACTTGAATCTTTAATGAGCAGCTAGCAGCTTATAACGAAAGAAACTAGTTATATCCTCAGCTGGGCAGCGAAAATGTACAGGTTGCGGGGTAGCAAAACAGGGTTAGGTGGGGTCAATGGGGATCATCAGGCAAATGTAACTGCACAGTGAGGGGGCTCTTTGTTCCCGCAAGCAAAACCTTCAATTCTTACTTTTGGGCTGCTCGCCCCGCAGGACGGAGAACCTACCTCAACTCTTCCAGCTGCCATTTTTCCAAAAGAGCTTCCTAAAGGAGAAAAAGAGAGTGTTTTCTTTCCAAACTGTGGGTCATTGATAACAGGGTTGTTAGTGCGTGCAGGAGGTGAGCCACAGAAAAAGGCCACCTGGCTGCTTGAATCAGTATCCACGTCAGGGTCATTCTGAAAGAAGAGACAGAGTTGGCCATCATAATCCAGAAGAACAACATGCTGCAATACAGCACGCACAGCCTACTTAAATACCAAAAAACCATTGATATGGCAGCATACCTTGCTAAGGATGAGATCAACGATATCACAAGTGGGGTCTGCTCTATACAATGGGAGTGCCCTGCAACCGCAGAACACAAACAGTGTCAGCAAAAGGACCAGCCTTATGCTTGGCTACAGAAATTATCGAGCAATTTAGCATTCACAGAAAAACCATTATGAACTGATCTGAAACGTGACATGCAAAACACAATCTTATCCAGCTAGTGCATGTAACCGCATTCGACGTTTCTGTTTGGCAAATAAATGTGGACAAGTGCAATTGCAACAGATATCTGTCTATCAACAAATTTATGGAACAGCACATGTAACTCTAAGTAACGTCTATTGCCTTTTTTTTGCCGCTATATGCACATGTTGCTGACAGAAGCTTGTAAATGTCATGCGCAAAATCCTGCCCCCATAAGTACTTCTGTTTTGTCGCCACATGTAACACTATCTGCTTTGTCCATTAACGCTCAGCTTGCGGCCCCCAAGCTTATGTCAACGGATCTCTTGAAACACATGACGTTACATTGCATGAAAATTTTGGAGCGAAACAATAATATCTGCTGCCCTTACTTGGAGCATACGCAAGAGACGGACTACCGATTGGCCTTCCAGATCTAGCAAGTATGCAGGCATTCAAAAATATGCAAACCTAAGCCCTAGCAATTGGCGCTCAAAACCTAGCAAGGATGAAAGTACATACAAACATGCAACATATGGCCTACCAGTTGGCGCTCAAAATCTAGCAAGTATGCAGGCATACAAAAATATGCAAACCTATGGTCCACTAATTGGCGCTCAAAATCTAGCAAGTATGCAGGCATACAAAAATACGCAAACCTATGGCCTACCAGTTGACGCTGAAAATCTAGCAAGTATGCAGGCAGCAGGCATACACGAACATGCAAACTACAAGGCAGGTTTAACAAATTTTTATTCAACATCAGTATGGTGCATGTAAGTCCGTGGTGGATAGAGGAGAGTGAAGAAAGAACTAACCCATTAGACTTGGGGTTGGGCCTATTGAGGAGCTGTGGGCGGCAAGGCAGAGGACAGATGATGTCTATCCGAGGCGCAGGCTGCACATCCATCTGCCAAAACCTTGACCTTCGGTCAGGCATTGGTTCAGCCCTGGAGATCTGGTGGGCGGCTCCGGCGCCAAGCCTCATCATGTGGTCCATGCCCATGCCCTTGACAGAGATGATTGTTGAGCAGCGGCTGGATTGAGAACAAATTTTCAGAGAGGAAAGCATAAATGAGGTATCAACTCAATCCGACAGAACCAATTGTTTTGCAGGTCAAACTACAGAAATTAACATAGACTTGTACTAGCCTAGTGCTACATACTTATTAAACTTCCATGGTGTGTCAACAAAATACATGTCTTCCTCTTTGATTTGATGGAAGCAGCACTAAAAGCAGAGGCCTAGCTACCTCCTCGTTTCCACAATTCATCAGCTTACAATGAACTAATATGCAGAAGACATTTATATATGAGAAAATCTTCCAACACAAACTTAATACCGGTTCCATACATCCACATATGATGAGATTATATAAGCTAAAAATATTTGATAACACAAGATCAGATAGGCAGACATTCATCGGTGGTCGGTGGTCATGTAACAAGATGCACACTGCGCAGGGGCGGACCCAGTAAAGGACATGGGTGCACATCCCATAATTTTTGCAGAAGAAGTCGAAGTTAATAGTAGGCATGACGCTAGATGTATACTGCATAGAGTTGCGATTGGATCAGATCCGAATAGGAATAGGCAAATAGCTTAAGTTAGGGTTTGGGAGCTCGGTTTCGCACAGCAGGATGGGAAGGGAAGGGAACAGAACAGAACAGAAGGGGTGGGTGGGCATACGCATACCTGGTGGCTGCTCGGCGCCGGCGAAGAAGACCTGGGCGCCTGGTGTAGAGCGGCGACGGTCGCCCAGGCAGGCGTCGCAACGAGAACGAGAGAGAGATGAGGAAGGGAAGAAGGCCTCAAGGGGAAAGCAAGGCGAGAAGAAAGGGAAGGCAGGTGCAAGGATGAACCTGGGCTGGGCTGGGCTGGGCTGCCTTTTCGTAACTGGGCCGCAAGTTTGTTTTGGGCATATACAAGCCATCGATCCCTTCCTCCCTACTCATGGTTGATTGGAGACGTGCCAAAAATTTGTCACCCATCATGATGAGGTGCGTGCCCTCTACCTCGCCTTGTCCTCTTCCTATGATCCATGGCGCACCACCGCTCTTCTCTCTATGGTCATCTTAATTTTCATCTTCCTACACTTTGGACCCATCCTTTCAGTGTCGTGTCTTACTCTACAGCTTTATTATCTTCGACTCACAGCACTAGCAATATAGCCACCTTGATGCTAAATATGACATGTCGTCTCCAATCAATGCATTGATCTCGTGTTGCTAGCATGTCGCCAGGAGTTGAGATCACAAACAATTAACGGATGGGTCTCATGTGGCAGTCACAAGTATGAGACGTTTGGGGGTTTTACTATAATTGGAAGCATTTGTAAGATGATTGGGAACAGAGGCACCCTCGTCTAGCCTTTGAGGCTCTACACTTAGAACTATTGAGGGGCTGCTCTTATGGGTACAAATATTCCTGTCCATAAACAAAAGTGCTTATGATTAATTTTAGAATATCGGATTCATCCTCCCCCCTCATGCCAATTAGCCCCCTAGGTCTCGGTCACTCGCATTCCTTTTCGCACCGTCATCATGGTGGTTGTCGTCACAGTGGCATAATGCCAAACTTAGTACGAGTTTCATCTGTATTTAACAGGTTGTCATATAAGCATTTCTAATAGCATGATGACGTTTTAAGAGGAGAGAGAATAAGTGAGATTCATATAGATGACACTCTCTTGGCTACATTTCAAACTCTAAATAAGTCATAGAATTAAATGTTTGTAAAATATTAGAACCAAGGTATGCATTGAGGGTGGTTATTTCATTAACGTTTTATTGCATTCTATCAGATGTGGCATTCTTGAAAAACTACAAACAACTCCCAAGAAAAAGATCTGTTGGGGAGATGCACCTAGGATTGTTTTATGGTCAATAAGGACACCTAAAAGGTCTACAAATATCATTGGGAAACTTGTAGAATATCAAGATATGGGCCTTGTTCTTAAGGCGTCGCCTAGGCGTCTGAGCGGTTTTCAAACCGAGGCTTTTGGCTCGCCACGACTTTGCCATATGACATCGCCTCAGGGGCCAAGGCATCGGCTGGCCATCTGAAAGCCCAAGTTTGGTTTTGGTAATTAATGACACCAAGTTGCTAATGCCATGTGTTAAGTGTTTTGAGTTAGGCATAAGCAACACATGTGATGAAGGTGTACGTGGCAAGGAGTGGTGGCCACAAGATCACAAAGAAATGGTGCATGGACATGAAATGACGATCATGGTGGAGATGCACATAATATGATGGACTTGATGATCAAGTGAAAAAAAAGAATCTAAGAGCGCAAGGCAAAGGTATAACCATAGGGTTTTCCTTTTGCCGGTCTAAGATGAGTAGAGAAGTGATTGACCGGGTTTAGGATACATAGCCGACTATCAAGAGGGGCAATCACGGTTAGCTCGGAAATCAAGTGCCACTAGATCAATGTCTTGAGCATATGCATTAGGATCTAGTTGAGAGCTAACATAACGCCTTGAAAAATGACTGTGAAAATGCTAACACACATGCACATTATGGTGTACACTTGGTGGTGTTAGCACTTTTGCGAAGGCGGTGGAGTTTAAGCGGTAGAGAGGGGTTTGGGTTCCTCTCTCCCTCCCGCCGAGCTTGCGAGGCGGGATTCGGCGCTTTTTGGAGAAGTGAAACACCTATTTTCTACTGCGCCGAAAGTCAGAAGAGAAACGGAGGCCAACGGAGGTCACTGCGTTGACCGGACGCTGCACCGGACGCGGTCACAGTTTGACCGGACGCGTCCGGTCAGTTCAACACGGCACGAGCGCTAGGGTTTGTGACCGGACGCTGGTCTGGCCTGATCGGCGCGTCCGGTCAGTTCAACTGGGCGTAAAAGAAAAGCGCTCGACCGGCGCGTCCGGTCCCTCATGGAACCGGAGCGTCCGGTCAAGCGTCCAGAGAGGCCGAGCGCAGCGTAGTGCCGATCGGACGCGGGGCGCGTCCGGTCACGTGCGATCGGACGCGTCCGGTCGCAGCTGGAGCTTACTGGAACGCGACCGGACGCTGGCACTGTCGCGTCCGGTCACTCAGTTGAGCGCGTCCGGTCAGGGCAACGGCTAGTTCTGACGCGCACTGTTCACAGTTGTCTGGTAGTGACCGGACGCGTCCGGTCACCCTGACCGGAGCGTCCGGTCAGCGCGATTTGAACTGCGTTGTCCGGTAACGGCTAGCTGCGTACCCCTTCGTTATAAATAGAGGATGTCCGGGGTTTGAGGGTATCTCTTGCACATTTTGAGACCTAGAGACATCCTTTGAGCTAGAGAACAACCCCTCCACTCATCTCTTTGCATAGTTGCACATCTTGAGTGAGATTGAGTGAGATTCAAGTGCATTGCTTGAGAGTTGCATTCTAGAGGCACTTGATCTTCGAGTTGCTGCGGATTTCTTGTTACTCTTCCGTGTTTCCCGACACGGTAGACGGCTTGGAGCAGCGGAGGTGATTGAGCTCGCAATTGAAGATTGTTGGAGCCCTCACCAAGTGTTGTAAGGGGTTCTTGATCCTTCCCCGCGGGAGTTCGCGAATTGGATACTCTAGTGGAGCTCATGGCTTGGAGGATCCCCATCTTGTGTGCGGTTGTGCGGTGCTCGCCGAGGGCTCGACTCTTGATAGTCGATTAGCTCGCGAACCGACAAGTGGGTGTATCGCCACAACGGGGAGTAGCTTGCTGGGAAGCAAGTGAACCTCGGGATAAATTCTTGTGTCATTCTCTTCCCGAGGATTTCTCTTGTGTGATTGATTTATTGGTACTTCTCATCTCTACACGGCGGTATAATCACTCGAAGCTCTTCTCTCGTATTACATCTTGTATCTAACTTGTTGTTGTTGTTGTGTTTAGTGGATAGCCTTGTACTAGACTTGTGTAGGTGGCTTGCTTAATTAGATAGAGCCAGTGCATTTTGCTCCGCCACCTTTTGAACTAACTTGTGGTTAAGTAATTATTGTAGAAGTTTTAATTAGGCTATTCACCCCCCTCTAGCCTATTTGGACCTTACACCGTCGCACGCGTGGGAGAAGGTAGTGCGCGCGCGAAAGAGAGGGAGTCGCGCGCGGGAGGGAAACGCGCATGCCGAAAAGAGAGCGCGAGAGGGAATCGCGCGCGCGGGAAAGGAACGCGGGAGGGAATCGCACGGCGCACCTATACCTCTCCCACAAGCGCTGCATCAAGATTCCATGTGATTTGAGAGATGAGAGAGGGGGAGAGAGACAGGAGAGTGGGGGAGAGAAGAGGACAGCGAGAGAACCTGGAAACCGCCGCCGCCAGCCTGCCTCGATCTGCCGCCTGCCCGCCTCAATCTGTGCCTCCGCCCCTCTACTCTTCTATTCGTGACTACTCCAACGTCAGACCATTATCTGGTCTCAACTCCTGCCTTGCTCTGCCTCTCGGCCAGCGGTTCACAACATAAGTACATCTTTTCAATCCCCCGTCATTTCTCTTTTCTATGCCCCCCCTCGTCCCTCTGTTCTTTGCTCCCCTTCATTCCTCTGTTATGTGTTCTCCCTCATTCCTCTGTTCTTTGATGTGGTCTACTCCTTCCTTTGCTTGGATAATTAGATCGGTGCGTATATACTTAATTCCTTGCTAGCTTGTTGCTTTGTTATGTCATTATAGTCTAATCTGCTGCTATTGAGAGGAGAGATTGCAGATTTGCTATTTTGCTACTTTATGTTGTGCACCAGTACTCAGCACTACTTATTATGGTATTACATGCTAAGAAAATGGTGGTATTAAATTTTAATTTGCTTCTAAATTCTAGAGACATTATATACTAAGGTGTTTGTATGGCGTCGCCTCACCTCATGCCTTAAACGCCTAGGTGTTTGGAAGGGGTAGCTCGCCACACCTCGCCTTACCGTCTTAGTGGGCACTTTGAACCGAAAACAAATCCATACAGAACCCAAATAACTTGAATTATTATTTTTATTTGGGTTTCTAGTGCAATCCTAATTATATTTTAGTTAGGGATACAAATTAGGGTTCTATCTTTGGCCTCTAAAATCTGAATAACACATTATGCTTGTATTTATTGCGCTTAGTTCCAAGGTATAAACTCTCAAACCACGCTCAAAATTGTTATCTTCTATAGATGTCTGACAAGGCCATAGAAGAAAAACATTTGGAAAGAAATGTCTGAGGAACTTAGTTATATGCTCGAAGAGTATGAAAGAAAATATATAGAATTATTCGGTCAATTCGGTAGACCGAACATTTCAAAATTTTAGGTATCATTCCTACTGTCCTTTGTTGAATCTTGGGCCCTGTTCGGCTAGCTAGAAAAATAGATGATACTGATGCTGATGCTGATTTATTATTAAAAAAAAATAATATTATTTTGCTAAAACGGTATGGATAATAAGCTCAAGCGAACGGAGCCTTGCTTCTCATTTATTAGAACCTAAATTTCTCAACGACCAAAAAAACGTGAAATGACCTAACGACTGGTAGGCCCACAATATTGAAGTCGCTCTGGCGCACAATGTTTATGTAGGCTGTGTTCACTTCTGAAATATTTGAGGAAAATATTCCTGTAGCACTTTCGTTGTTATTTGACAAAATTTATCCAATCATGAATTAATTAGGCTTAAAAGATTCATCTCAAACTTTACAGACAAACTGTATAATTATTTATTTTTTTATCTATATTTAATGTTCCATGCATATATCTAAAGATTCGATGTGATGGATGTCAGAGAAAATATTTTGGGAAGTGAACGAGGCCGTACATCGCTCCACTAAAAAAGCGTTCATACGCTGTGCAATGTTTCGAATGCAAGACCTTTGAGTCGCCTCTTTCACCCGATTAATTTTGAACCTTTTTATCTTCGAGCCTGTTTAGTCCTTTTCCAACCTAAAAAAGTTTGCGTAGGATCCGTCACATCGAATCTTTAAACGTATGTATGGAACATTAAATGTAGATAAAAAAATAACTAATTGCATAGTTTGTTTATAAATGTCGAAACGAATCTTTTGAGCCTAGTTAGTCCATAATTGGATAAATTTTGTCAAATAAAACGAAAAGTGCTACAGTAGCCGAACCCAAACTTTTTCACCAACTAAACAACCCCTTCGGTGAATATCTCTTCTTTCGTTACTATAGATATACAACTAGCGCTTCTTAATCTCTCTCTCTATTTTCTTTACATAAAAAAATCTGTAATCTAATTAATTTAGCCCTTAATTAGTTTCCTTGGTATGGTCGACTTGATTATTCGCTAGAGCGCAAACCAGGAGAGGCCCCATCCGTCAGCTCTCGGGGTCTGGTTTAGTTCACGATTTTTTTTTTGAAAATAGGTACGGTAGTACTTTCATTGTTATTTGGTAATTAGTGTTTAATCATAGTCTAATTAGATTTAAAAAATTTATCTTGTGAATTTCGTTTAAACTGTGTAATTAATTTTATTTTTTATCTATATTTAATACTTCATACGTATATCGAAAATTTGATGTGACAAAAAAATCTTAAAAAATTTTACATAATTTTAAGGCAGTGTTTAGATCCCTTCAAACTTCCAAAAATTTTACGAGATTTCCCGTCACATCGAATTTTTAGACGTATACATGGAGCATTAAATATAGGTAAAAAAATAACTAATTGTACAATTTGTCTGTAAATGTCGAGACGAATCTTTTGAGCCTAGTTAGTCCATAATTGGATAAATTTTGTCAAATAAAACGAAAAGTGCTACAGTAGCCGAACCCAAACTTTTTTACCAACTAAACAACCCCTTCGGTGAATATCTCTTCTTTCGTTACTATAGATATACAACTAGCGCTTCTTAATCTCTCTCTCTATATTTTCTTTACATAAAAAAATCTGTAATCTAATTAATTTAGCCCTTAATTAGTTTCCTTGGTATGGTCGACTTGATTATTCGCTAGAGCGCAAACCAGGAGAGGCCCCATCCGTCAGCTCTCGGGGTCTTGTTTAGTTCACGATTTTTTTTTGAAAATAGGTACGGTAGTACTTTCATTGTTATTTGGTAATTAGTGTTTAATCATAGTCTAATTAGATTTAAAAAATTTATCTTGTGAATTTCGTTTAAACTGTGTAATTAATTTTATTTTTTATCTATATTTAATACTTCATACGTATATCGAAAATTTGATGTGACAAAAAAATCTTAAAAAATTTTACAAAATTTTAAGGCAGTGTTTAGATCCCTTCAAACTTCCAAAAATTTTACAAGATTTCCCGTCATATCGAATCTTTAGACGTATACATGGAGCATTAAATATAGGTAAAAAAATAACTAATTGTACAATTTGTCTGTAAATGTCGAGACGAATCTTTTGAGCCTAGTTAGTCCATGATTAAATAAATTTTACCAAATAACAATGAAAAGTGTTACAGGAATTTTACACCAACTTTTACGCCATCTAAACACTGCCTGAGTCGGAGTACGATCGGTCAATCAATCAAATCATATCAAATCGGGCGCAGGGGCAAATGCGTCATTCCATAGGAGCCGCCCACTGGCCATGCCCATACGCATACTGTTTCTTCCCATTGGCGCTCCCTTCCCGAAACGCCCCGAAAGTCTTGCTTGATTCACGGACACGGCTCCAACTTTTCAGTCACCGATCTGTGGGCCCCTACGGAAATGGGACCCGCTGGCGGTGACACACAGAAACCCGCGTTCAGTATGCCGGTGGGTGGGACCTGCCCGTTCCACCTCTTGCCGTCGAAAGTGGGCGCCATGGAGGGGGAGGTGTGGCCGTGCTCGCCCGCCCAACGGCAAAAAAGCCCAAAATTTGAACCCCGGCCTCCGCCACCACCACCACTACTACCCCACCAAAACCCCTCCTCCCTCCGCCTTCCCCTCCATTTCCTCTTCTCCCCACCAATCCGCCATCACTCCCCGTTCCGACCGCCAAACCCTACCCGCCGCCGCCGCCATGCCGGACCTCCCCTGCGACGGCGATGGCGTCTGCATGGTCTGCCGCGCCGCCTCCCCGCCGGAGGTCGACCTCCTCCGCTGCTCCACCTGCGCCACGCCCTGGCACTCCCCGTGCCTCTCCAACCCCCCCGCCCTCGCCGACGCCGCCAGCTGGAGCTGCCCTGACTGCTCCCCCGACCCCGCCGCCGCCCCGGCGCCCGCTCCCTCCGGCACCGCCAACACCCTCGTCGCCGCCATCCGCGCCATCGAGGACGACCACACCCTCTCCGACCAGGACAAGGCGCGCCGCCGCCAGGCCCTCCTCGCCGGAGACGCCCCCGACGACGACGACGACGAAGAAGCGGCCGACGATGCCCTCGAGATCCTCGGCAAGAACTTCAGCTGCGTCTTCTGCATGAAGCTCCCCGAACGACCCGTCACGGTATAAACAAAACTCTCCATCCCCCGCTCTCCCCATTTTACATCACCCGCCGAATCGTCTTCTAGAGCGATGCGCTTCTACTCCCCTAGATCTTCTCCCTTCTGGTTATGCCTGTTCAAATCCCAATGCTCTGGATGCTCATCCACTGTTTTCCGTTGTGTTTCCCTTGTTTTTTATGTGATCCCAACTCATATGTGCGCTCCTTGGCTTGCTGTTTGATTCAACCTGTATTCCTACTACACTTTTTAGTCCCAGTGCCGCGGATTTTGTTGTTAAATGAAAAATAATTAAAAGCAACCCAAGCCTCCTCTATATATTCATGCCATCTATTTTCGTTCTTATTTATTTCAGATATGAACCTGTACCGCTACATTTTTGAGTCCCAGTGGTCCTGCTGATTTTTTATTTACATACAAAAATAACAAAATAATAAATATAAAATAACCCAACGCTCCTTCTCTGTGTTCTTGCATCTATTTTTCGGTTTTATTATTTATTTATTTCAGATATGCCTGTATTGCTATACTTTTGAGTCCCAGTGCTCCTGCTGTCTTTTTAAATAAAATAAAACAAAGCAAAAAAAAACTCTTACAATATATTCTCATTTTCTTTATTTGGTCAGATATAAACCTGTATCGATACACTTTTATTCTGCACTGTATATCCTTGTTTTTCAATCAGATTTTTTGCCCTTCGTGAAGCAACTGCATAATGTTTATTTGCTATGTTCCTTAATTGGTAAGTGTTAGTTTACTGAAACTTACCAGATATCACGGATCATGCATTGTCTGTATGTTTGTAATGGTTTTGCTGTTCTTTGATTGGTAACATATTGGTAGTCTCTTCAGTCTTTACTCTTTAGGAGATGATTAACCATTACTCAATAATTGCTTGTGCCAATTCTAATCTATATATACTTTTCTTTTGCAGACACCCTGTGGCCATAACTTCTGCTTGAAATGCTTCCAGAAGTGGATTCAGAACGGGAAGAGGACCTGCGGGAAATGTCGGGGACAGATCCCGGCCAAAATGGCTGAGCAGCCAAGAATCAACTCTGCGCTAGTTGAAGTTATCAGGATGGCTAAGATTTCAAAGAATCCTAACTCTGCTGGCACAGCAGTTCCGTATCACTACATAAGAAATGATGATAGGCCTGATAAGGCATTTACAACCGACAGGGCTAAGAAGTCTGGAAAAGCAAACGCATCAAGTGGCCAGATCTTTGTGACCATTGCACCTGATCATTTTGGCCCCATTCTTGCAGAAAATGACCCCCGCAGGAATATTGGTGTTCGGGTTGGGGAAACATGGGAGGACCGACTTGAGTGCAGACAATGGGGTGCTCACTTTCCTCATGTGGCTGGTATTGCTGGCCAGTCTACGTATGGTGCTCAGTCAGTAGCTCTTTCAGGAGGGTATGAAGATGACGAAGATCATGGAGAGTGGTTTCTTTACACTGGAAGGTTTACTAATCTAACCACTTGCTGTTCTCCTTACTTTTTCATGATTGATCCTACATGTTATCTCCTTATTGAAATGTCTGCAAAATTATATCTACTAATGCAGTGGTGGGAGGGATCTAAGTGGTAACAAGCGGACAAACAAGGAGCAGTCATCTGATCAGAAATTTGAGAAGCTGAATGCTGCTTTACGCATTAGTTGCTTGAAGGGCTACCCTGTCAGGGTTGTGCGGTATGCTTTCTTTTGATAAATACTTACTCATAAAACTGCAATCTTCTGGCAATTTCTGTTTTTTTTATATGACTGGGACCCTGCTCTTGCTCGATAATGTCGCAATGATGTTTCCTGGTTGTATTTAGTCTTGTCTATCTCTCTGTTTCCTGAATTCTGAAACATTGAGGTTGTTGGGTGTTTTGACAGTTAGTATCCTGCAATTGTTGGACCTTTGTCTCACTATATTGTCTTAATTAATAGGTCGCACAAAGAGAAGCGATCCTCATATGCTCCTGAAAATGGTGTGAGGTACGACGGGGTTTATAGAATTGAGAAGTGCTGGAGGAAGATTGGTATTCAGGTAACTTAGTTCTCCTTTATACAGATTGCAGATGTAGATATAGTTTCATACTACTCCCTCTGTCCACGTATAGTAGGTGCAAGTGCAACTCCAAAAACACCAAGACCAAGGAGCTGATTAATTACCACGTGTTTTTAGGTGACTTCCTTTTATTCCGCCTCCAAATAACTGTGCCCCCACGCTTCTCTGTCATGCGCCATTAGCACTCGCCCCCGCATGCATTCTGTTTTGGCTTTCACGCGCATGTAGTATCCTTCTGGCTAACGTCTAGTGCTAACGGCCAGCTGCATGCGCAAGAGCCAAAAGTCCGAGCACAAATGTTGCATGCAGCCATGCGCAGAGCTGCCTTGTGTTCGAGGACAGAAAAAATATGGTTACACCTAGTATACGTGGATGGAGGGAGTATGCAGCTACTTATTATCTGACAAAGTGAATAAGCATTTGGTGATGTATTTACTCTTCTGTCTTTTTTTTTTGCCACAGGGTAAGTTCAAGGTCTGCAGGTATCTCTTTGTACGCTGTGACAATGAACCAGCTCCTTGGACCAGGTTGGGCAAAACACTTAGCCTCATCACTTCTAGACTAGTTCCTGATCTTCAGGGAAAAAATGTGATTCTTCCTGCTGACATCTGTGCTCTGATTTTTAGTGATGATCACGGTGATCGTCCAAGACCCTTGCCAAAGATAAAGGAGCTGCAAGGTGCAACTGATATAACAGAGAGGAAAGGGCGTCCTTCATGGGATTATGATGTATGTGCATCTGTTTTTTCTTTCAGTGTCACTGTACTGTGTTATGGATGGTTTGTATTCGTTGTGATAGGAGAAAGATGGCTGGAAATGGATGGTGCCTCCGCCAGTCAGCAAGAAGCCTGTCCTCTCTGGGGATCCTGAGACTGACAAGCAAATCCGGAGAGCAACAAAGCGGGCTCATTTGTCTGTTGCTGAAAGGCTGCTTAAAGGTTCTTGCTCTTCTGTTTGATTTATTATTTACTTCTTAGGTTCCTTTTATGATGTTGCTGTTAAAGTGTGGTCTCAGGATTTGTTTGTGTACCCTGATCCTGCAGAGTTTGGTTGTTCTATCTGCCGGGCGGTGATTAAAGAACCACTTACGACTCCATGTGCTCACAACTTTTGCAAGACTTGTTTGCTTGGGAAATATGATAGCCAGTCCTCTGTGAGGGAAAGAAGCCGTGGTGGTCGGACTCTAAGGGCACAGAAGATTGTGAAGACGTGCCCTTCCTGCCCAACTGACATCTGTGACTTCTTAGAGAATCCCCAGGTGTGTTGAAGTACTGAGTTTGTTGAAGCATATATACTTTAGAGTGCAGAGTTTGTCACATGATATGCTTTTGTTATGTATTTGTTTCAGATCAACCGAGAAATGATGGAGCTGATCGAGACTTTGCAACGCAAGGCTGTTGAAGAAGGCAAGGTGGCTTCAGATAATGCTGAGGAATGTGGTGATGGTGACTCGGAGGAAAATGATGGTGCTTTGGTGAAGGGAGAGGATGATAGCGGCTTGAATGAGGAAGATCAAGACAGTGCAGACGCTGATGCTAATGCTGATGGTTCTGTGAAGATTGTGGTTGAAATCAAGGAGGGAGGAAAAGATGATAAAAAGTCAAAGATGGGCGCGACTGAAGTGGTGGATGTGTTAGTTGATGAAGATGCTGCGGAACAGACGAAGAAGCGCAAGGTTGATGAAGATGCTGCGAAACAGACGAAGAAGCGCAAGGGTGATGCCGAGACTGGCACCAACGGTGCCAAAAGGATGAAGAGCAGTGCTGCCGTGGAAGAGGTTGCTGTGTGCGGCACTCCTGTGAAACAGACCATGAAGAGTGGTGATATGGATGCTGAAGGCAACGGCAGTCCTGCTGTGAGCAGTGGCCGCAGGGTGACCCGGAGCAGCAGTGTGAATGCCACTGGAGCTGATGATAGTCCAGTGAGGAGGACCAGAAGCCGTGCTGGAGCTGATGCTGGTCGCTGAAGGTAGAGGAAGCGTGGAGCGTGGATGCTGATGGTCTGGATGGAAGCAGAAGCCAGAGCCGTCTCTTTTGGGGTGGTTGTACGTAGAGTGGGAACCTTGCCTTTTCTTTTGGTTGGGTGGTGCAAGCGAGACAGACACTCTTTGCTGTGCAGTGTTGCAGCTGTTTCTTTTGGTTTGGTTTGGGAGACCGATTGCTGCTTCCTGGATGCTAAGCGTTCATCCAAGACCCCTTAAAACAATTCATGTTAGCAGACCTATTGGGCGTAGAATTCCCGTTTCCTATTTGAACTGAATTTCTGCCTATGAGTATAATGGTATGTATGCGCGTGATTTTATCTCCTGAGTATCGCACCCTTACCTGCTTGTTCGTTCACTGGAAATTCTAAAATTCAGCTTCCATCCGTCACATTTTGCTGTCTCGTACAAGTAGAGGTCCCGAGTCAGTTCTGGCCCTGAGATACAGTCGGCTCTGGACTTGGAGGATAGTTTTTTTTTCTTTTTTGAGAGATCTTTACAATAGTTCGTTCTAAGGCCCTGTTTGGATGATCTAAAACTGAAGTTTAGGTGGGCTAAAATTTAGTTGAGCTAAAGTTTATGTAGATCACTTTTAGTCAAGTGGTGTTGGGATACATGGATTAAAAGTGAACTAAAAGAAAAAAAACCTACACATAGACTAATGGTAAGTTGGAGTAGAAACTAAAGTTTAGTCCATTTTTTAGTTCACATGTTTAGACACCTATGGACTAAACAGGCTCTAAGTATAGCTTGCTAGATGATGAACGCAGTGGCAAGCAGCCATTCAAACCAAGGAGGATCAACCAGCACACCAGAATCTGAGGACTGCAGAAGTTTCACAAAGACAAGGCATCCGAACATTTGCGTGTGCACACCATGAACACGTGATGTGCACATAAATGAGATCAACCATAGCAAGATGAATCCTAAGAAAAAACGACTCAAATTGATGACCATTTTCCAATCCTGGTGAGTTCAACTGTACAACTTTCAATTTCACCCGCAGAAACACACACCTCTTCCTCTCTACCACTTCAGCTCTTCTACATACCTGTAGCCGTTGACATATAGCTCGCTCAATGGTAGGGCAAAACCAAGGCACAATTTAGGGTGAATCTTCAGCAGGCTCATGCAGAGCAGAATTCTCATTAGTCTGTCACACTCAACAAGTCACTGCCTTGCTGACGAGGACAAAAAAAAAAGAAGCAAAACTGGGGATGATTTATTACAGGCTCTTCAGCCTCCAGTTAGTGGGCAAATACCGCCTGTCCTCAGTTGGATTGGGAGCCAGCTTCTCTTTAGTTAGGAGAGGTCGATGGACTTCCCTCTTTAGTAGTCTCTGAACCAGTGAGTGGTCTGTTTCTCCCAGACCGAGAACGGACATTGTTACCCACAGGGAATGGCTCCTGATAAGAACGTGTGCAATTCTGTGTCAGTCATTTCACAACACAGAAAATTTTGTTTGTACTCCCTCCGTATTGGATTTAGAAGTCGTTTAGGACAGCGACACGGTCTCCAAAATATAACTTTGGCCTCTTGTTTTTATAAAAAATATTTATGAAAAAGTGATATATTTATACTTTTATGAAAGTATTTTTCAAGACAAATCTATTCAAATAATTTTTACATTTGCAAACTCAACAATTTAAAAGTTATTGATGATTTATATTCTCAATGTTTGACCCAAACCTTATCCAAAACGACTTCTAAATCCGATACGGAGGGAGTACAAGTCAAGGATTTCCGAAAGGTTTGTACAGCTTAACGTGGGTGGGACTGCTACATGCGTTAATTAAGGTATACAGAAATTGACAACGAGAGAATATTACACGTACCTGATCTCCTGCATGTGGACCATCTTTGTGGAAAAGCATAGGACGGCACCATTTCTCTTCATTCATCAGGCTAGAATTCTGAAAATGAGCAATCAAAGCATTCCTTCCCTGGATTCTGGCGTATGCAAGTGATGCCACTTTCTCACTATTGAACTTCTCCCATTTCTTGCCGTTGAATGTCTGAAAAAAAATATATTCAATCCAGGAGTTAAACTGGATATATTTTCCCTTACTGTGAGGTATCAAGTAAGGCATAGGCACAGCAGTATACCTTGTAAAATGGAATTATGTACTGTGGATCTGTCATATTGATGAAAGCATAGCCCACGTTACATTTGTTCTGAGGAAAGCAAAAGCCGCAAGAGTCAGACCCTATGAATCTCACTACAAGTTCCATGCTTCACACTTCGGGGGAAAAATAATAACATACCTTAAAATCAATTGGAAGGTAGATGAAATCATAGGTTCCTCGGTGATTCTCATCAATGACAGCCAAAAGCAGCTTGCAGTTGTACCTGTTGATGGCATTGACTATAAGTCTACATAACAAAAAAGGCCAACCGGATACAATAACCTGGGCGTATGGCATCAAAAGTTGGCATAAGGTGTAAACGTACTTGTTAGGAATGTTTTTTATCATCAGTGTGGTGCGCGAGTCTTCACCCTTAGCTATGCGATCAAGGTCCAGCTCAAACTGCTTCTTGTTTTCAGACTGGGCAGCATTTCCATCATGCCTGCGGCTCCTTATCCGATCATTAGTGGCATCATATGAGGTGGAAACATGCACCATAGGATTCCTTCCGTTGGCCGCATGAAAAAATTGTTGAATCGATGGAAACCCAGCACTTACGGGGGAGAACATGGTCTCCCTGTAATTTCCTCTGGCAGATGCAAATACAGAGAGGTCTGATGGATACAGCTGAGGGCTGCCAGGAAACCCTACACTTTCAAGGGATCCTGGATGAAAAGAGTGTGCATTTGCAAAACTACCAACACTGTTTGGAGCTGAACCCAAGTGATTTTGGTCCATAGGATGGGCAGCAGTGTGCCGCATGTGAGGAGGCATAGCAGGGTAACAATGCATATGCACTGGCTGCTGAAAGTTAGACCACAGCATTGGAGCAGAGGGGCTTTGAGGAAAACCATTTGAGTTACTCCAGGTATAGTGATGTCCATGAAGGGGGCAACTTCCAATTCCAGTAACTCTAAATGCTACAAAACAAACAAACAAACAAACGATGAACTTTGAAACAGAATAAAAGAAAGGAGCATAACGCAATCTAATCGGCAATAACCCATAAGTATAACATCAGCTAACACATCAACGTTTGTACCCATATACCCGTGCTTGGCAACAATACATATGTGTAATTAAATCTAGTGGAAATAAAAAAGAGCACCAATTTTACAAATCCATGCTAAACAGGTGAGGCAGTTAAACAAAGCATCCAAAAGACAAATTATAAGCGGTTTGCCGAAGAAATTTTACCTTCATTTTGGTCAGAGGAATGACCATGAAGGTCACTGTAGTCAACTTTGTGATTATTGTAGTCCATTCCTTCAGTTAATCTGAAGTTAGAATTCCTTGCATTTAATGTCATGGAGTTAGAGCCATTGCAAATACCATTATGGCGCTCTGGCAGTGAGTGTGGGTGGAAGGCTTGCAGTCCACCTCCAAAGTTGCCATGACCAAGTGATCCACTAGGTTCACCAAGAGCAGTTTGATTACTGTGCTGCTGTGTAGATTCAATTCTGATAGGTGATGACAACTTCTGAGGAGCATTCACAGAGAAGCCATGTTGTGATTTATCGTGTTGTGGTCTAATTGGAGAATATAAATTACAAACAGTGCTGCTCTCCCAACTTTTAGGGTCTAACTTCCCTGTTTGACATGTGAAAAGAAAGTGCAGGCTCAAAATTTATGAATACTAGGAAGGGGCGAATAATGTTAAAAATGACTACAACTCATATGTTACATACCAATGGTCCCAAGTGGAGAGTTCTTAAGTTGGTGAGCTACGGCATTTTGCTTCTGTTCTCCAGAACATTGCTCTGTGAAGCTGGTAAGCACAGAGAAAACATGTTACTTCACCACATAAACTGATAGGGTTTGGTGGCTATATAGTATAACTTGCCAACCAGAATGCATGGGAATGGAAGTTTAGAATTCAGTTGAAGTTGTACGCTACTCAACCATTAGACATGATAAAAGTACTAGTTATTGGCTATTTGTTTGGTTCTCATGCAAATCCTATTGTTAGAAGGATTTGAGCAAGTTGGTCTCAAATTACTGTGATGGAAGCACCACAAAGGCTACAAGAGAAAATGTGAAGCAACATTTGTTTTCCTTACACCTATAAGCACTTGATTACCTTTTTTTGTCCCACTATCCATATATTACTACTTGCAATATGTTTGGAAAATCTGCTAGCGTATTAGTTCCATGTAATGAAGAAAGATGATAGTGTTCGAGAAAAAAAAATTAAAGATGATAGTATACAGTGTATGTATGACAAGATAATTGATCGTTATGAGATGCTACTGGAAATGGTGAAATGATGCCAGCCAAGTTAGTTACCAAGATCCTGCTCCTCCAGAACGGCTATGGTCAATTTTGATTTGTGAGCATGACATGTCACCGTTGTTGAGGTCATTCAGCGCTTCTTGTGCTGCTCTGGTATCATAGAATTCTACAAATTTCTTATTGCAGCTTGTAGGAGCATTGTAAATCTATAACCCAAAAGGAAAAGAAGATCATCAGAATAGTTTGGAACTCGAATTTCACAAAGAATGTTCAGAAGTAACATTACCTCCTTGACATCGCCAGAAAGTTGACTCTTGAAGGACACTTCACGAAATTTGTCGACATTGTTGGAATCATCATGCTCTAGCTCCAAACCTCCTCCAGTGTAGAATATATCTTCATCAGCATCATCCTGGTTAGACAAGCCAGTGTATTCGAAGCCATCAGTAATTCCCGATATCAAGTCATCGTCATCAGGAAGGAGATCTCCAATAGTTTGAGCTTCCATTTCTTTCATGGACCCTAGAGGTTCATCTCCCTCACAACCGGAACCATTTGCATCAGCTGATTGACCATAAACGCCACTTGCCATCAATCTTGCTGCTGCAGCGTTGAAGCAAGGGGGGAAACATTGTCAGGGTAAATAAAGAAACTGGCTAATAGCACGTTTCGGACAAAATGATACTTGCCACGCAATAGTGATGGTACCAGCTTTCCAATTTCTAGTAAGTATTAGTTTCTTCAAAAAACGCAAAGGGGAACTCACATTTGCTACTGAAGACTTCGGTGTAGGAGCTGGATGAAGGGAAGTCTCCGTAGTCATGCACATGTTGATCAGCACTAGCTGGTTCAACAAAAGCTGTCCCTCCTGTAGACAAGCCAAGACTGGACCTGGAGCTACTGAGGACATCGCCCCAAGAAATTGATGGTATGCTGGGAGCATTTTCTTGTTGGCCCACCAAATTACCGAGGTTAAGCATGCCCAGGTGCCCCTTGAAGGCTTGACCTCGTTGATGTTCCAGAACACCTGCAGGACTTGAGCCCATGGGATGGACCTTATCAAGTGGAGAAGTGAAAGCAGGCTTGCTCCCTGACATTAATGAACATGAACAAATACACTCAGTTCCTGAAGAGCTGTTCAATCTATTGTCATGTTACAGCCTTCAACAAATGAGTCTGACGATACGTTGATCAAGGCATTTAATTGCTAACTGTGCTCAGGGAACCATTCAACTAACTCCTACCTAATGGTCTTGAGCAGAAGTTGTATAAACATTCCAGGAATATAAGGGATGGACAGGCTCATTCCCTGCCCAGCTGCATCCAAAATGCTTACTAAAAATTGGATGCTCATGAATTAGGCAACCTAGGTGGCATGCATCTAGCAGTCCATACGGGAATTTCCTGGCAAGAGAAAGCGGGAACTAAAACGATACAGCAGACCAGCTAAGTTTCTGGTTTTAGTCAGTTAGTTATTAATAATAAGGCACAAAGAAAAATTAGTCGAGAATCGAGCAGAATATCTCCCCATCCCCGCACAATTTGTAAACATGAATCATGAGCTTATCAGTTGGTATCTGCAGGACGAGCTGGACAAGGCAGGTTAGGTATGTATCATTTTAGGAGATTTAATTTATTTATTAAGGTACAATAACTCCACTAACTACCAACAGCAAGTATAGAAAGGTCCATACATTTTGCAAGGGTCAATACATGAGGAAATGAGAGAGGGAGGGGGAAAAAAAAGAAAGGCCTAACTGACAGTTTGCATCATGCAAGAAGCAACAATCATATGAAATGAAACAGCAGCCACGAATATTTTTTTTTTAAAAAATGAAGCATGTTGCGCACCTTTGTGATCGACCATTGACTCTGATGATTTCCAGAATCCAACTTGCCTCTGCGTAAGGAAGACATGGGAGGGAGGTAAGGAAAGCATGCAGATGTACTGATTTTGCATAATTAATCTGAGAAGAGAGGGGGGGGGGGGGGGGGGGAAGAAACAAGCTAGTAGATTTTTGTTGGTAACCTCAGTGGGGACGAGATCCTGGGAGAAGAATGATGAAGATGACGATTCTGACAGGGGAGCAAACGGGGACAGGTGGCTCCTGTCAACGGCTCCGGATGCTATCACCATAGGTGCAGGATTACTAGAAGCTCCGTTGTTTTATTTGGCAGGGCTAAGTTTTGTTGTCTGCGTATGGCACCCCACCCAGTTTTGTTTGTCGAGGAAACCCAGCCCAACTCAACTAAAAAACTGAAACCGCTGGAGGTTATGGCCCCTCTCGACCATTAACTGCTTCCTGCTTCCTGCTTAAGAAACATCGAAGAGTGAATGAGGTGATGAGGAGGAAACATAAAGCCAAAGAAAGTCTCATTCCTTCATTACAGGCAGGTAGTTATCTCATTGTCATTGATGAATAGACAGCAGGAAATGAAGATAGGTTTTGTGGATCGTGGCCAAGGAAATGAAGATGGAATTTACAGTATTTATTATTCTTTTTATTATTCTTTTTTTAAGTAAGTAAGTAAATAATCTATAGTAATTCATCATACATAGTAAATCTGATGGGAACGATGTGGAAATTAAAGAAAGAAAACGTGTGCAGGTAGAGAAAAAGGCAGAGAGGTGAGACGACAAGAAAAGGTTGCTTTTGCTTGCTACTAGTTTTTTTCATCAGAAGAAGAAGAGGAAGAAAAACAAAAAGGGAAAAGGTGGCGTACTGTCTGGCAGAAAATACTAATTGGAGGCGGCATCAAATCCCCATTGGTATTGGTATTTGTTAAGAGCAGCAAGAGATGAGGGAGGAGGAAGAAAGGGAAAAGGACAGGGGGGAAAAAAAGAAAGAACTGACCGAAACAATAAGGGGAGGGAAGGGAAATCCGGTGCAGTGGTTCTTGAATGCTCCCCTTTGCTATTGGGGTTATGGGTAGCATGAATGTGGAAGGCCCCCTCTCGTCCTCAACCCCGGATTAATGAGCAGGCGGCTGTGCATGTGCTATGGATGGATGGATTTGTAAGAGCGAGGCAGGCTGACTCCTCTATCTGATACTAATACTATACTAACAGTAGTGTGACAACAGCAAAGCATGCCCTGGCGTGGCCTCTCAGAGAAGAGAAGGGAAGGGAGGAGAGGAAAAGAAGGGGAGTACAAGTGGAGAAGGCATTGCTTTGGCTTGAGGCAGGAAGCAGAGATTGGAGTGGAGTGCAGTGTTGGAGAAGGAAGAGATTGAGAATGCAGAGGAGAGGAGACGACAGACAGACAGGCAGACGAGGGAGGAGAAACGGAAATGGAAATGGCGGGGGGAATGAAGGAGGATAAGCTACGCAGCACGCCTACTATACTCTACGCGATTCCATTCCAATCCAATCCAACCGGGCCACCGGCGGCCGCCATGCCTAGTTGCCTTGGCTTGGCTTGGCTTGGCTTGCATTAATAAATTCTCCCGCACCGCAAGCAAAGCAAGCCCCCCAAATGGCCAAATCACCTTCAGCTTCAGATTGATTGGCCTTGGCTTGGGGAAGCAGCAGATGGCAGATGGCTTCTCGCCGCACGCAAACGCAAACGCCGGGGAAAACGGCCGCCATTACGCAAACAGCAGCAGCAAGTAATAGAAAATCAGTTGTGCTTGTTACTGGACTTTGGATTCACGGATCGGAGAGGGAGGAGGAGGAGTAGAGCATCTCTCTCTCTCTCTCTGTCTATCTTATGATGGAAGAATAGATCGATCGACATACTCCTCCTCCTAGTCCGTCCTTCCTCACTTCCCTTTTAGACTCTGATGAGGAGTCTCTCCCCGAGAGAGGTAGAGGTAGAGCTAGAGAAAGAGAGCAAGCAGGAAGAATAGCAGACACACAGATGCATGTAGGAGGAGGAGGAGTATGCCATTGCCGTACCTTTAGGTCGCCGGTACTGTACTGTACTGTAGTATACGATGCAATGGCAATGGCAATGGCAATGCAACACACTGCTGCTTCCTCGTCGGGGGCGAGGGGCAGGGGGTCGCCGGCCGGAGCTCGAGGAGACGAGTGTCTTGTTTTCAATTCTTTTTTCTTGTCATCGACTCGACTCCGAGATGAGCAGGCAGGCTGCTCTGCTCTGCCCTGTGGGTTGTGAATTGATTGATGAGGGAGAGAGAAATGGCAGCGCAGGCAGCTGTTCTCTCTCTTGTTTCTGCTCGGCGCCTCCCTCCGTCTCTCTCCGTCTCAAAAATTTGTGTGTAGGAAAAAGTACACGAAGAAACGAGGAGTAGTCCGTCGGCGTACAGACGTACTACTCTACAGTAGCTATACGTTGGGTGGGGAACAATAATAATGATGATGGCTGGCTGGATGGATGCAGAGCCACCAGACACCAGATGATGATGTGGATGAGGACGACAAGAACAAGGAAGAGGAATCAATTATTAGGAAGAGGAAGAAAATAAAGAGGAGGACTACATTTATTTATTAGTTTATTTATTTACAAACGAGATTATTGCTCGTCTCTTCTCCTAATATAAATATATAATCCCCTCTCCTTGCTGGAGGCTGGAGCATGCACGGAGGTCCTTGATTCCACCTGTTCCTGATGCTGATGGCGCGCGAGAAACACGAGGGAGGGAGGAGATTGCAGGGGACAATTGCAATTGGATGCTCATCGGCCCACTCTGCCGTTACCTCTTCAAAAATCCCTTTTATTCTATTTATTACTCTATCCATGCTATTATCAGGCTCTTCTTCTCTCCGTGATATCGGCACGTTTTCGTTCCCCGCCACAAATTATCACACAAATTTGCTAAAGCCAAGTGCTCCTAATCAATGTTTACCACACTCTATTAACAAGACTCCAGTGTACACTTGCTCCAGTATGTACGGGTACATCCTATGCTTAACTTTCGCCGTCCCTCCTCTTCTTCTGGACTTGTATTTATTTTTATATAATACTCTAGTATGGGGTTGTTTAGTTGGTGAAAAAGTTTGGGTTCGGCTACTGTAGCACTTTTCGTTTTTATTTGGCAATTTATGTCCAATTAAGGACTAATTAGGTTTAAAAGATTTGTCTCGTGATTTACAATTAAACTGTGTAATTAGTTTTTTCTTTTGTCTACATTTAGTACTCCATGCATGTGTCGCAAGATTTGATGTGACAGGTACTGTAGCACTTTTTGAGTTCTCTTTTTGGGTTTTGATGTCAACTAAACAGGCTCTATGTACCGCTACTGGTTTTTTTCTATTTGTATCTATGTTTTAATTTGTTTATAATCCCAGAGATGATGTTTTATTATGGATCCATATCTTGTCGTGCAAAACAAAGCAAGCAATGGTTGGTGTCGCTCTCCCACGTTCGCAAGCAACTCCTATATATCCTGAAGAACAAAAGGAAATCCAAACGTGAGTCCAATTGGTTTCGAATCACTCCCAAAAAATACAAGTTGGAAGTTTTCCCTGCCGGTTCCAGCGATGGAATGGAATATGCTCTGCTCCGTCCGTCTCACGAAGCAAGACATTCGAAAATTCGTCTGTATGGATGGATACTGCACACTTTCTTTTAGGGCCTGTTTAGTTTCCAAAATTTTTCAAAATTCTCCGTCACATCGAATCTTTGGACGCATGCATGAAGTATTAAATATAGATAAAAAATAAAACTAATTACACAGTTTAGACGAAATTCACGAGATGAATCTTTTAAGCCTAATTAGACCATGATTGGACAATAATTGCCAAATAACAACGAAACTGCTACAGTAACATTTTGCCAAAATTTTCACGAACTAAACCAGCCCTTAGAGCAACCCCAATGTTTGCCATAAGGCAGTCCATAGGATTAAAATATTTGCTATCAGGTAGCTGGAACATTGTAAAACCAGTCTATAGAGTAGTCCATAGCAAAAGGTACCCATAAGCTTATAGACTACCCATAAGGAATAAAAAATATTAATTTTTCTCACTCCTCTCCCTTTCTTTCTTGGTTTTACACAGGATTGTAAAGAGAAATAATTTTTTATCTCATATGGGACCCATCTTATGGACTACTTGCTGGCTGAAACATTGTAGAGACAACAATAGTTATAGTCCACTGATACAAAAGCTGTCTATATGGACTACTTAGCCCATATACATTGTGGTTGCTCGGTATGACTATTTTGCTTCCTCACTAGTGTGTGTGCGCGCGCTAGCTACAAATCCTATTGTATTTTTCTTTATATAATGGAAAAGAAGAAAGTATTTGCCATGAAAAAAAAAGAATAGGAGATGAGACGGCTGAAAGTTGGAACAGTGTCATTGTTAACGGTGGCGGAGCTTGGTGCCAAACCAAGGGGGGCGATTTCATCTACAGAAACAGAGTTAACTTTCCGCAAAGCAGCAGAGACAATGGCGATTAAATCTAGACAAACAGAAAGCAAAATCTCCAGCATCGAGAGGGAGTCAATCGGGAGCAGAGTTGAGCGCCACTCGCACGGAGGTTCTCTTGAGCCGCTCATGCTCGGGCAGGAGGGCCACCGGCCGCCTGTACATCGCCTAATCGCGGCTTAGGATGGGGGTGGAGGCTGGCACCGGGACATCGCCGTAACGTGGCCGAGCAGGGACCCTGCGACGCCGTGGAGGGCTCTGACTCCGTGACACGCCGGAGTGAGGCCGGGACTCAAGCTGCAGATGCCGTGCTTCATCACCACGCAATCGGTGGCCGACGAGACGACGCTTGTTCAACTTCATACAGATGCAGACGTTGAGCAAGGGGGGCGAGCGCCCAGCTTCGCCTCCACGAGGCTCCGCCAGTGATTGTTAATGTCTCCGTAATACTGGCACTGGCAGGCATATGACTCTGCTGACCCTACATTTCCTTTCTTCTTGCCCACTCTACGGATCCGTGTCGCTCAGCTCCATGGACTACTTGGAGCAGGAAATGTAGTACAGTACTATTCGTTTAAGCAACACTTCAAATCGGTCAAACTTGCATATTCTTAAGTACTCCTACGTACGTTCTAGTACTGTACTACTAATAGCTAGCAACCAATCACTTCTCTCTCTTCCCTCCACATTAATTAAAGATGGTAGAGCACTCCGACCGTCCCAGAGAATGGCCCTGTTCTGCTGGTCATGTTTCGGCTTGTTTTAGCTTGTTTCAGCTTATTCTCTCTCACGAAACACTATTGAATCAGCCGAAACCAGCCGGCTTTTCCACCTGCCGAACCAGCCCAATAGTGTGCTTCTAGTCACAGTGTTTTGATTCTCGGTGAACAAAACACACACACACCGAGAATCCCGCTAAAATCTTTGATTATTTTTTCTTTATTTTACTAATAAATAGTTGCTTTAGAATTTCAAACTAACAAACAAACAAAACCCTCCTTTTTTGCAATTCTAATTGGGTCGATTATAAGCATCTTCATTTCAAACAAAATTTCAGAAAATATTACTATCAAATAATTAACACTAGATCCGTCATCTAACGTATCTTCATATTACCACTATTTAGAATTGTCATGATATTATTCTCTACAGATTTAATTTGGTCGGAGATTTTTTGACTTCAACCGGATCTAAAAGTGCATCCTCTGTCAACCCGTATGTTTTTTTGGCACTATTTATCTGTCTTCCTGCTTCTCCTTTTCCGCACTGTTTTTTTTTCTATTTTTAGGGCTCTTTGGAACGCAGGGGATTGAAAAACATAGGAATAGGAAAAACGTAGGAATGAGATAGGATGCATGTGTAAAATAGAGGATCGTAAAACATAGAGATGTTGGGTGAAATGTTGTTTAGTTGGGGGCATAAGAAAAATAAGGCCCCACTTTGCAGGAAAGTTAAGGTCCAATAAAAAAATAACACCAAGTGTGTGCTTTTGCATGTGTTTTTTTTCTCTGATTGGGTAGACCGAACCATAATGGACCATTAGTTAGTAGCATCAGCACTCAACTCCTCGTACTTCGTGCATAGGAATTTTTTCAAGAGCTCTAAAAGGATGTTACAAATCCTATGAAACCAATGCACAAAGGATGAAATCTTATGGAATGGTAGTGGTGCTCTCTATCAACCAAACCATTGCCACAGTATTTCTCCAAGATTCCTTCAAAAATCCTGTAATCCAAAGGAGCGCTCAATAAGAAAATATACTTATGTACTGGTATTTGTTTTTTTTTCCATTTCTATATTTTGGTTTGTTTAATTTAATTATCTATATCCCTGTGATGCTTTATCGATATCAAGCGGTTCCTTCCTAATATAATCATCCTTAAAAACAAAACAAGAAATCCAACTAGTGAGGTGAGTGCAGTTGCAATTGGTAAAATGTTGGAAACAAGCAGAAACAACAACAGTCCCATACTGTTTGTGGTTGTTTATTACAGTATTATACGTTCCCCAGTTTTGTCTTCGTTATACATACTACGAATGTGTTCTATAATACTAAATCCGTTCTAAATTATAGTCCGTTTGACTTTTTCGATTTTAAGTTTGACCACTCCGTCTTATTTAAAAATTTGTGCAAAATATCACTTGTTTTGTTGTGACTTGCTTTATTAACAAAAGTTCTTTAAGAATGACTTAAATTTAACTATATTTGCAAGATTTTTTTTGAATAAGACTAGTGGTTAAATTTAGAGTAAAAAATCAAACGAACTATAATCGGGAACGGAGAGAGTAACATGTTACTATAGTAGTACATGTTTTTCTTTGGGTGTGTTTATTTCCGTGAAAAGGTGTAAAAAAAGTACTGTAGCACGTTTTGGTTTTATTTGGTAAATAGTGTCTAGCCGTTGACTAATTAGGTTCAAAACGTTCGTCTCGCAAGGTACAACCAATCTGTACAATTAATTTTTGATTTCATCTACATTTAGTACTTCATGTATGTATCGCAAGTTTAATGTGACGGGGATTTTTTTTTATAGTGTTTTTTTCGTAGAACTAAACAAGGCCTTTATAGATAGATAGAATGGGACGGAGAATGTAAGAATCCAAGGAATAGGATGAAACGTTGGAACTTGAAGCCTACTGTAGCTTTGGTAATTGGTACTGACAGGCACATGAGGACCTTTAGGGGCTGTTTAGTTCCCAAGAAATTTTGCAAAATTTTTCAGATTTCCCATCATATCGAATCTTTAGACACATGCATGAAGCATTAAATATAGATAAAAAATAAAACTAATTACACAGTTTAGACGAAATGGACGAGACGAATCTTTTAAACCTAATTAGATCATAATTGGACACTAATTACCAAATAACAACGAAAGTGACTACAGTGCCATTTTACCAAATTTTTGGCAACTAAACACTACCTTAGGGGCATTTAGTTTCTAAAATTTTTCAAGATTCCACGTCATATCGAATGTTTAGATGCTTCCTCCGTCCGTAAAAACATGCAACTATGGGTTGCGTGCCAGAAAAAGTAGTTCACGTTTGACCAAATTTACAGTAAATAGTATTCATATTTATGACTCCAAATCAATTTATTATGAAAATATATTTCATAATTAATCTAATAATATTTATTTAATATCATAAATATTGATACTTTTTTATTTATAATTGGTCAAAGTTAAGATACTAAAACGTGACACTGTGCTACAATTGCATGTTTTTCTGGACGGAGGGAGTATATGTATGGAATATTAAATGTAGATAAAAATAAAAACTAATTACACAGTTTGGTAGAAAACCACGAGACGAATCTTTTGAGCCTAATTAGTCTATAGTTGGACACTAATTAACAAATACAAACAAAAGTGCTACAGTAGCCAAAACCAAAATTTTTCGCGAACTAAAAACACCCTTAACCATTTTCCTTTCTTCTTGCCCATTCCTCGCTCTAATTTGATTTATTCTGATTTATTGTGAGAAAAAACATTATTTATTTATTAAAAATTACTACTGCTACTCGGACAACAAAAATAGTATTATATACGTATGTTAAGCACATAAAAAATTCAATCGCTTTAGATAAATTTGGTCCATTATAAAAATGTATAAATTTAACCGACTTGTCATGTGGGTATGTGAAAATACGACATACCAGACCCTATGTCAAAGCTGGGAAATCAAGATTACATTAAATTTATGTAAATTAAATTTTTTCACATACTGTACTACACATGTATGTATGAGCAGTGCCGCGGATGGCCTGGTATGTGTAATTGTTTATCATTATAAGGATGGTCTGGTATGTCTAATTGTTTATCATTATAATAATTATTGCCGTGCCAGCTACAATAACACGGAGAGTATCTGACTACTATATTATATTTAGTGATTATTAGTGCATTGTCTAATATATTTTGGTCAAATTTACGCGTTATATAAGACGTGGTTCTGTTTTGCTTGTCATTTTTTTATTAAATAAATGAAATATGTAAGATGTGGTTCCAGTTGGCAGAGGCACCATCCAAAACTAGTACACTTTAACTCTTCATTCATTTCTCATACACACATGGTGTGTTTAGTTGCTCTTGTAAAATTTTTAGAAGTATAGTAACTCTTTCGTTTGTATTTGATAATTAGTGTCTAATCATAGACTAATTAGATTCTAAATATTCGTCTCATAATTTACAACAAAACTGTGTAATTAGTTATTTTTTTACCTATATTTAATGTTCCATGTTGTTGACACCGTTTTTTGGCACGTGTCAAGATGGTCAGAGTGGGCAATCGGCAGGAGAAAAGTTACTGTGTACGCTGACAGCCGATGAAAATCAACTTGTAAAGAAGGTTACCGATGAATGGTGGCGATCGATGGAAAGGTTGATTTAGATTGAGGCGGTGCCGATAAGTTGAAGATGTTATTGCCGATGCCGATGAAGGGAGGCTTGAAGACTGCTGCCGATGAAACAGGAAGTGTGCCGATGGAAAGGAGGTCGGTGAGAATTCCATCGTAATTAAGGCGGACAAGGAAATAGATAGGAGTTGACTTCTTTTTCTATGTTTGTTAGAGTCTGATTTGTATAAGAGTCATGTGTTTTCTTAGATTTGGACTTGATGTCCTAGTCGTATTTGGTTATGTTTCAGTAGATCAGAGTATAAATATAGATTGAAGGGCAATGTAATGAAATCAATCAATCAATCAATATCAAAACCAACTTTTACTTCTATTTGCATCTATTTACTTTTCGGCGACTTCGTCAATTTGCATATTTTTCCTTTTTCACGAGTTCTCATCGATTCGGCGAGCTGTATCGCTTCAGTGCGACCTTCGACGATCCTCGAGTTCCGCGTGAGTACCTCTTGGCCGTGACTTCCGGGCGTATCGCTGTTGTCAGAACCAAAGTGCTCGTATTTTCATCCTTGTCGATTAACAGGTCAAATCGACTGGCACGCTTTGGATATTGATTTCGGGTATTAGCCCGTTTGCAGATTTACTTTTACATCAACACATGCATGCGTTCAGAGATTCGAAATCTGGTAAAATTTTTGGAAGTTCGAAGGAAGTGAACGCACCCACACACACCAATGTTTGTAGTAAAAAAGATCTGAACCATAATATAGCAGCCTTCACGTTAATCTTCATAGTAGAACACATTAGATAAAAAAAATATAAACACTAGAAAATTCTCGCAAAAATCATAAACACCTGACAATCACGTGTGTGATTGTTAAAATATTATTAACATCAGTACCACTATTAAAAAAAATCGTGAGTGAATTAGTCTGCTGCAACTGCCTGCAATGCAATGGATGGGATGGATATGGATAAGGTGGAATGAAAGAAGCACATGCATGATTAGAGTCATGATTAGCTGAATAAGATATTATTGTATAATAATAGAATTGCTTCGCTGCTCATTTGCTCAAGAGAAACTGAACTCTACAGGTAGCAGGGAAGGGAAGAGAATGGAGAGTTGGAGACGAGATGCTTGGCCCAGCTGCTGCCACTTGGACTATTGGGCCACCCAGCTTCCATCCCTGCCGCTGCTATTGTCTTTTCTCCAATTATATTATAGTTTTTCTTCTCCTTCCTTTCCTCTAATCTTAGAATACAATAGAGAGAGAGGGAGATGTTGAACTGATCTCCTACCAGGAGGCCCAACGGCCCGCTGGGACTTGGTCAAGCGCCCTGATCGGGGGCGCCCAACCGTATGTGGTTGAAGGGCCCCTGTCACGCTACGCGAAATATAAAGGTGGGGGGCTGGCGGCTCGGGAACCAAGGTTCACCGCAGTCATACACCTCCACCGAAAACCCTAACCCGATCTAGTGAGGGCGCAGTCAGTGACGGGAAGTTCTTCACCGTCTCTTCACCGCGCCACGATCTCCACTGCATCGACTCTCTTCACCGACCGTCGCTGCCTAGCGCAGATCGCCACCGCCGAGACGATGGCGAACACCGGCTCCAGCTCCTCCTCGGCACCGGTCCTCCCCAACACCACTGGTTTGCACTACTACCCCATAGCATCTCTAAACCAGGGAATGTTGCTGTTCTTCATGAATAATAGATTTGTACCCCTAGATCTACTACTACCGATCCTAATAGAATCTTTCAATGGTACCCGAGCCTAATAGTACGTAGATCTAGATCGGGACAAGAACATAGACCAACCGAATCGATCAAATCGATTTGACAGAGACATGGAACCCTAACCCTGATATAGAAAGGGACGGCGTGCGGGGGAAAAATCGAATCTTTGCGATGAAAGGGCGAGGGAATGGAGTGACCTACCCGGGATCTCCACCTCACCGCTGCCAAGTCCACCGTTGCACGGCCGCTCGTCGGCGAGTGGGTCGGACACCGCGCGAACACTGACACAGAGCACCACCGCGCGTCCACTCGACGGCGGCATGCTCAACCACTGGCGAGCATGCGCACCGGCGAGGGGGCACACGGCGGCGCCATCTTCTCCTCCGGGACCGCCATGGCTCCTTCGGCTGCGGCGCTGGTAGGGAAAGAAAGGGAGGAGGAGATGGAGAGAATGAGGTTAGGGTTTCACAGCTGACGGCCGCGACGGGGTTTTGTTCGCGCGATCTCACCGGCCGGCCGTCGGATCCCTCTGGACGGCCACGATTGCGTCGGGCTGATCGGGCCGCCTTGTGGCCCAGGCGGGGCGGCGCTTTCCCGGCCCAGGCCCAGGTTGCGGCCTGGGCGTGGGAAGCGGCTCGCGAGCGGCGCTGCCGTGGGCCTAATGGGCCGCAGCGGAAGCGTGTTGGGTGGGCCGATTCTTTCCGCTGGGCCAGAAACAAAGCAAAGAAAAATTGTTTCTATTTTCTAATTTTCCAGAAACGATTAATTGTTTTGATTTGAATAAATTTTAATTTCTGTGTAATATTATCCAACGATATTTTGTTCAGTGAAGTATTACAGAGTGTTTCTGGAAAATAGAATTATAGAATTTTTTTTTCAATTGTTTTCCGCTACGTACTTAAAGTTTCTCAGTTTCATCATTAAATTCGAACCAACGGGAGAATTTAAAATTTTGAAACATGAATATTTTTACTGTTATTACAATATTGTTATTATTTTGACCAACGTTGATTAATAGCAATATTGTGATATTTATATTGAATTATCAGTCCTGCATTAATTCTATTTCTGCCCAACGGTGATTTGAATTAATGTGGTGAAAATTGTACGTTTTACTTTTGACCAACGTCAGAACTAAGGCGTGCAATTATGTTTTATATAGATATACCTTTATATAATGTTCTCATTCTTTATGGATTATGATCTCAGGCAGTTTCAACTTGATGGATGCCATCGAAAGGATCCCCAAGCTGAAAGGGATAATTACAATGAGTGGAAGAAGAAGCTTGATCTGGCTTTTGTCTTGGCCGAGGTGGAGTGGATAAATGTAACACCTCGGGTGTTATAGTGCTAATTAATCTGCCATGTCATCATAATGCATTGCTAATCATACATGTTAGGTTAACCTTGTTATGCATCAACTAAAACGAGTTTACTTAATTAGGTTGAATGTGTTTCTCTGTGGTGTGCTCCGAAATCGAAAACCCTAATTTTGAATATCACCGCAAATGCTTAGTCCATGCCCTGCGTAATTTGAGGTGCGCGACTGTGTTGCACACTAGTGCCAAATGTAGGGTATGAGCTCAAGTACAACATCTAAAATGAAGCTCCAAATTTGAGTTTGAATTGGAGTCCCAAAACTTGTCACGAGTTTTCTGATTCGAATTCGAATTCAAATCTGGGGAGAACTGTAAAACAATTTCGAAAGTAAATTGGTCAACCAAGAGTGACCTTTGGTCAACTATGTCATGTTGGTCCAAATGATGCCCTTGGGTGAGGTTTTGATCACTAAGTAATCAAAAATCAAAGTAGAAACAAATTCCAATTTGAAATCCCTCCGAAAACCCTAAATTTCAAAACCCTGTTTTACCCCTTTTGAAATAATTCAAAATATAAGCAAAATTTGGGAAAAAGTTCAAAACCAAGTTTGTAGAACTTTTCAAGGGCTAAAACTTTGGTGTTTTGAGTTTTTAAAGTTTTAGTGTAAAATGTGGAGTAATTTTGAAAATAACCAAATTTCAGATTTAATTCATTTTTGTCCCCAAACTAAGATTTCAAAATGGAGGCTGAATTTGAAAAAGTTTTGAACAGCAAAGTTGTAGGTCTGGTCAAGATAAACAACTTTGATGTTTGGAGATTTTGAAGTTTCAATATAAAATCAAAAGTAATTTCTAAATTACCAAATCTGAAAAATGTGTCCCTTTTTGAATTTAAACTCAAATTTCAAAATCCAAGCAGAATTTGAAAAAGTGTTCAATATCAAACTTGTAGAGCTTGAAATTCTGAAGATTTCATACATTGGAAGATTTTCAAGTTGTTATACAAATTTAAAAGTAATTTGAGAAAACAGTTTGAATTTCAAAATTTGGGGGGGGACAGCTACAGTGCACGGCGTATCACCGCCGGCCACCGCGCGGTATGGGCGCCGGCCGATCGCCGCCGTGGCCGTTTCCACGACCTTCTCGAGCGCGCCAAGATCGCCAGTGTGATGGCACTGCAGTGCGGCTCTGTAGACGCGTTTTCCCTCTATATATACCGTAGTTCACCGTGGCGTTCGTCGTTTTCACCATCGCCGCCACCGCAGCTCCGCCGCTCGCCGCTGCCGCCACCAAGCCGCCTCCGGCCACGCCAACCGCACCACTAGCTCCGCCTCGGCCTCGCGCATCTTGTGGACCACTTGCGTTCACCGTTTTCGCACCCGAGCTCCCGCACCGCCTGTTCCCGTGCCCAACTCCGGCGACTCACCGCCATCCTCGCCTTTCCGTGGCCAGGCCACTCCAACCGCTCCCCGTCGCCACGAGAGCTTCACTGCAACCGCGGTGAGCTACTGATGCTTCCCGACCCTTCAATTTAACCTCTACCACTTTGTAGTCGCCGGCGTGCTGCTCCCGCGGCCACCGTGCCGCCATCGCCGTCGCTCGCGGGTCACTAGGGCCTGAACCGTGGCGCTACCGAGCAAAATGGAACCGTGGGATAGTGTAGATGGTGATGGTAGAGTCGGTTTGTCGACCGAAGTGCCGGTCACCGGCCGGCCACCGCGGGGAAGTGAGCGAGCGCGCGGGAGAGCGAGAGCGAGCGGGAGGTAGGCGATGACGAGTGGGGCCGGCGTGTCAGCGACCGTGCGAGAGAGAGAGCGCGCGCGCGGAGACAGGCCGGTGCTGGGCTGGGCCGAGCGCATGAGCGGGCGCGGGCGCACGCGTACGCGGGCCGGTTGGGCTGGGCCGAATCGGAGAGAAGAGGAGAAGCAGCCCGAGTTCGGTTTTGTTTTTGTTTTTGTTTTTCTTTTTCAAATAAATGAATAGTGTTATTATTTGTTTATTTCATTAAAAATTGTGTAGAGTTCCAAAATTCATGAAAATTTTTGTATAAGCTTCTCAATGTATAAACTATCTAGGAAAAATGTTAAATCATAAATTTGAATACTTTATGCAGTAGAAATAATTGGTTCCAATAAAGATTAAATGCAACTTCCAGTAATTTTAATAATTAATTTATTTATCCAAAAATTATGAAATTTATTATGGCACTGTTATAAATCATTGTTAACCCATAGAAAAAGTTTGAACTTGTTTAGATAAAGTTTGATTAACTTCTAATTATGACCTAATTATTTAAATAGAAAATAAATGTTAATTTGAGAACTTTAAGTGTTGTGTGCCTTTTGATTGAGTGATGTCCTTAGGTCACTATCCTTTTGTGATCTCTGGCACTTTAATTTCATGATTGAGCTCATTAGTAACTTGTTAGGTTAAAAGCTGGTATCGCGGGAAATCGTCGCTACTAGTTACTAGGTTTTCTGTTTACGACTGTACAGTGAAGGGAAGTTGTACTCGAATCGTAAACGTGGCATGTTATCATCAAGCATCATGTTTATCATTGAGCATCATGTTAAAACATGTTATGTATTCGTGTAGTCACCGCTTTCGAAGAAGCCGAAGTCGTCGAGCAAGCTTCCGGAGAAGAGCGATCGTCAGTGAGTTCCGGACCAGACGTTGGAGTCTCCGAGTCTGAGTCAGTCGTCGTGTCCGAGCAAGGCAAGCCCCGGTGCATTTAAACCCTACCTCGAATTTTACAAATTTTTTATTATTTATATTATGGTTTATTGCATTAAGTAATTAGGAGTTGAGTGATAACCTAATTGCTGCATTATCATCCTTGATTATTGCAATATTACCCTTGATACCTGTTTTACAGAAAATGCGTAGTATGCTTCGCTATGCTTAGAAGTTAAGCTTTTAAATGAAATGTTTACATAGCCATGACGGCATTCTGAATGAATAATGAAATATGTGAATGAACTTGTAAGATCGGGCGGGTGGTTTGGCCACTGCTAACGTGCATTGGGAGAGGAGTCCCAATGTATTGTTTCCGCCTTATCAGTTAAGGACCGTACGTTGTTGGCCCTCGCGTCATGGAGTTTTTATTAGTACTAGCCATGTGCCCATGTCGGGTAAGCCTTACTTTGGCTAGTCCATTACGAGAACGTCTAACCTCGCACTAGGAGTGGAGAGATGGCGAGAGTAACGTGTACCCTCAGGGCTAGAATGTGGCCGGGTTCGAGGAGTACTGTGCTCTCGGGTGGCGATGGATACGTTCTGGTTTTGGGTTATTCGGGTAAGAGTTGATATATGCTAGATTCGGTTCTACATATGTCGTGTCTTTAGGAATCCCCAGCTGGGTAAATGAAGCGGTTCGAATCGTCGTTACTCTACGAGAAAGGAGTCTTGGCCTTGCACCAACATCGTAGTTAAGAACTGGAATTGAAAGAAAGAATAAGAAAGGTTTTGATGATAATTACTTTGATCTAGATTAGGATCACCTAGATTTGGTTAATGAACCATCAATGGTAAAAGTAAAATGTTGAAGATAAGGACTTACCTTAGTAAGCTTTTCTGCAAAAGAAAATCTTGATTCTGATTTTACCCGTACCTTGATTCCCTAAAGCTAGCATGCCCTTGGAGTCTTTGTCTTAGTCGGGTAAGTCTTGTTGAGTACTCTCGTACTCAGGGTTTGTTGAACCCCTTGTTGCAGGTGCGGTTCATGAACAAGTCTGCTTCGAGCCTTATTGCATGACCGTCGTGGTTGAAGAAAGCGACGACGAGTAGACTGTGTGGCCTTTGGGCAAGGCATCTCGTTTGGGTGTTGTAATAAAGTTACTACCGATACTTCTCTACTAATGGTTTGTAATAATGTACATAAGGTTTGAAGTTTGAAAACTGGTTTGTAAACCTATGTTATTGTAAGACTTCCGCTACTTTACTCTGTTGAATATTTTGAATAAACTGTTGTAATATTGCAATACTCCTGTGATTGGATTCTGTTCGGAGGAAAGCAGGCCTTTTATGTTATGGTGAACATAAGTACGACTGTCAGAGATCATCATGACAATGATGTGTACTTGTGGGCCATCATAATTAGGAGGTTCTGTGACAGCTGGTACCAGAGCATAATCACTCGAGTTATTGTAGTATTACTTTGCAAAACTTCAAAATGTTTTGGGTCAAACAAACTTAATATTGATATTTTGGGTCCAAATTGCTTTTGCTTATCTTAATCTATTCTATAGTTTCCTTAGCTCATATTTGAAAGCTTCGTAGTGAAGTATCATGTATAGTGCCCTATGTTATAAAGTTTGCATGTGTTACTTAATCTTTCTGTTAGATCGTAAGTACGATGCATGCATCATGTTTAATTAACCTGTTTAAGTTACCTTCCCTTTTAAAGTGGTTTGGGTTAAGTAAGGTTCAATCCTATTCATGCTAACCTTCAGATCCCCCTATCTGTTCTCATCGTCCTAATTCTATCTTGCTTTAGGATGGCACGTGTGAAGACAACTCCTCGCAAGAAAACAGGTCCGCAAGGAGTGCCGCGTCATCAGTTGGCCACCAGAGTTGATGGAGCAAGCAGTAGCCGTAATCCGAACCCGGATTCGGAATCAGAGGTTGCAAGGCTTACATCAGAAGTGGAGCGACTGAAGCGCAATATGCGTTTTTGGAAACAGTTCAGAATGAGTCTCCTGGAAAAGGAGACAGAAGCCAGAGCTCGTGTTCGTGAGTTGGAGCTTTATGTGACACACCTGGACCAGTACAATACTGTTCTGCATGAGGAAGTCCATAGGCTAAATGATCTGATGAATCCCAATCATCAGCCCTGTTCGTGAGTTGGAGCTTTATGTGACACACCTGGACCAGTACAATACTGTTCTGCATGAGGAAGTCCATAGGCTAAATGATCTGATGAATCCCAATCATCAGCCCCAGGCAGTGGAAGATGATGTTGGTGCCGTGATTGTTCCTGGTGTAGAGGACAATAATGAAGATGAACCCATGATGGAAAGTGGGGATGATGCAAGTCATGTCACTGGTGCAAGTGTTCCAGAGGTTGATGATGAAGTGATCGTGATCAGCGATGATGATGAGGAGTGAAGTGTTGACATGGATGGATATGTAATATAGTAGTCTTTCCTGCTTTCTAAGAACCTTAGTGGGTAGTTTCTTGCTTGCGAGCAAGTTTGTAATGAAATAATGTAAGATAAGTTTGTATGTGTATACAAGTTCTGTACTAACTGCTTTTTAATTCAATAAAGCGATGTAAATAAATATGGTTTATGTACAACAGATGGACGGTACTGGAACTTCTCAGGATGGGGACAATACTCCGAATCCCCCACCGTTTCCACCCACCTTGGCAGAGGCTATTGCCGCTTTGGTTAATGCCACTACCCTGTTGGCTCAGAATCAGAATCAGAATGGAAATCAGGGTCGTCGAGGCCGTAATAATGGAGGGGAAACCACCTATGTGGATTTCACCGATACTCGTCCACCAGTATTCTCAAAGGCAGATGAGCCGCTAGAGGCGGATGACTGGCTCCGTACTATGGAGCAGAAGTTTGAACTGTTACAGTGCACGGAGCACCAGAAGCCCGTGTTTGCAGCACAGCAGCTTAGAGGTGCCGCAGGGGCGTGGTGGGCGAATCTGGTCGCCGCACGACCTGCTGGCCACCGTGTCACTTGGCAGGAGTTCGTGAAGCCTTCAGAGCACATTATATCCCAGATGGTGTCATGGCCATGAAGCTAGAGGAGTTTCTCTCGCTGAAGCAAGGGAATCAGACAGTTCTGCAGTACGTGGGTAAATTCAATCATTTGTCCCAGTATGCAGCGGAATATGTGAACACTGATGCAAAGAAGAAGAGTTGTTTCATGAGAGGGTTGAGTACCAGAATCCAGGAAGCATTGGTCACCTGTTATAATGCTACATACCATGAGATAGTCAACGTGGCTATTGCGTCAGAAGAGAAGTCCCGACTGCACAAAGAGTCGAAGAAAAAGAAGCCAGTGTTTTCAATCCCGTCTGGCGGCATTAAGAAGCGCCAGAAGTTTATTTACCACCCTCAGAACCATTTCCGCCCAACTTATCGTCCACCGCAATACCAAGCTCAGCCGCAGACGTTTTATCGTCCTGCCGCAACCCCGCAGTTTACACAACAGCCGAATGCCCCTGGTATTCGAAACCAAGCACCAGCCACCCATAACTTTCCCTGCTACAATTGTGGAAAGCCAGGCCACTTTTCAAAGGACTGCCCATATCCAAGGCAGTACAATCCCAACTATCCCAGAGCTCCTGTACCACAACAGCAATAACCTCAGAGCAAGAACAATAATCTGAATGTTCAGAAGGGTAAGGGTGAGAAGAAGAAGACCGGACGTGTATTCTATACTCAAGCAAGTGCAATCCCAGAGGGAGAACCTGTTATGATGGGTATGTTCCCTGTTGCTAATCATCCAGCAGTACTGTTATTTGATTCAGGTGCATCGCATACATTCATAAATCGCACCTTTGTTGTTAAGCATGACATTCCAATTATGGGAACGCCAGAAGATTTCTTTATCCAGTCGCCCGGGGGACGACTGTGTACTAAGGAGATGGTACGTGACGTACCTATAGAGTTAGGTGGGCATATATTCCCTAGCCTCAATGATAATATTACAGAAACAGGATATAGATGTAATCCTGGGTATGAATTGGATGTACCAAAGAGGAGCCCTTATAGATGCACTGCACAGAACTATAAGGTTGAACCTGCCAGATAATAAATCTCATCTTCTTATCCAACTTCCTATCCCAAAGAGAACCGTTGAAAGGGTATGTGCAACTTCAGTACAAGAGATTTGTGATATACCCGTAGTCTGTGAATTTCCAGATGTATTTCCAGATGATCTACCAGGTTTGCCACCAGACAGAGATGTAGAGTTTGTGATTGAGTTAAAACCGGGTACTGCCCCAATATCCCGGAGAGCTTACAGAATGCCACCCAATGAATTGGCAGAACTCAAGGATCAATTGCAAGAGTTATGTGACAAAGATTTTATTAGACCCAGTTCCTCACCATGGGGATGTCCAGCTCTGTTTGTTAAGAAGAAAGATCAGACTTTAAGAATGTGTGTTGACTATCGACCGCTGAACGAAGTAACCATTAAGAACAAATATCCGTTGCCGCGCATTGATCTGCTCTTTGATCAGCTTGCGGGGGCAAAGGTATTTTCAAAGATCGATCTTCGATCAGGGTACCATCAAATCAAGATTCGACCTGAAGATATCCCAAAGACTGCATTCACCACCAGATATGGGCTGTATGAATACCTAGTTATGTCTTTTGGTCTTACCAATGCACCGGCACATTTCATGTATCTGATGAACTCAGTTTTCATGCCGGAACTTGACAAGTTTATGGTTGTGTTTATTGATGATATTCTGGTATATTCCAAAAGTAAAGAAGAGTATGTTGAGCATCTCAGAGTTGTTCTGAATCGTTTGAGAGATCACCAACTGTATGCCAAGTTCAGTAAATGTGAGTTTTGGTTAAGAGAAGTGCAATTCTTAGGCCATGTGTTGTCAGCGGAAGGAGTAGCAGTAGATCCTGGCAAGGTGAAAGATATTCTGAATTGGAAACCACCAATCTCAGTTCATGAAGTCCGAAGTTTTCTAGGAATGGCGGGTTATTACCGTCGATTCATACCTGACTTTTCAAAGGTAGCCAAGCTAATCACAGAGCTTTTGAAGAATCAAACTAAGTTCATATGGTCTCCAGAATGTGAGAAGGCTTTTAGAATTCTAAAGAAGTCATTGACAACTGCTCCAGTTTTGGCACAACCAGATATATCATTGCTTATGCCTCGAGACAGTTGAAGCGCCATGAAGAACATTATCCGACACATGATCTTGAACTAGCAGCTGTAGTTCATGCATTGAAAATCTGGCGTCATTACTTGTTAGGTAATACTTGCCACATGTATACAGATCACAAGAGCTTAAAGTATATCTTTACTCAGTCAGAATTGAATATGAGGCAAAGAAGATGGCTGGAATTGATAAAGGATTATGATTTGGAAGTACACTATCACCCTGGAAAAGCAAATGCGGTTGCTGATGCACTCAGTAGAAAGAATCATTGCAATTGTGTGACTGTGAAGCCAATGGATTACAGTTTATGTTACGAATTAGAGAAGTTGAATATTGAAATAATCCAACAAGGTCAGTTGACTAATGTCACAGTAGAATCAACGATCAAAGATCAGATTGTGTCTGCTCAGAGAAATAATTCTGGAATAGCTCATATCAAAGAAAAAGTTAGAACTGGTCAACAGACAGATTTCAGTATTGATGATGCAGGTGTGCTGTGGTTTAAGAACCGGCTAGTGGTCCCAAAGATTTCAGAGTTACGTCAGCTCATTCTTGATGAAGCACATAGTACAAGATTTTCTATTCATCCAGGGAGTAACAAGATGTATCAAGATTTGAAACAGAGATTTTGGTGGACCAAAATGAAAATTGAGATCGCCAAGTATGTTGCCCGATGTGATACTTGTCGTAGAACATTTGAAGCCGGCCGGAATGTTACAACCCTTGCCCATTCCATCCTGGAAATGGGAAGATATTAGTATGGATTTCATTACTGGGTTACCCAAGACATCAAGAGGCTTTGATTCAATTTGGGTCATTGTGGACCGTTTGACTAAGTCAGCTCACTTTGTACCTATGAAGGTTGACTATAGAGCATCTAGATATGCAGAAATATATGTTGCTCGGATTATAAGTTTACATGGAATACCCAAAACAATTGTTAGTGACAGGGGTACTCAATTTGTTTCGCAATTTTAGAGGCAGTTTCAAAAGTCATTAGGTACTAAACTTCTTTATAGCACAGCCTATCATCCACAAAAACTTCATCCACAAACTGGGGGACAGACTGAAAGAGGGGACAGACTGAAAGAGTAAATCAAATTTTGGAAGATATGTTAAGATCCTGTGCTCTCACCTATCAAGATCAATGGGATGAATGTTTACCGTTAGCAGAATTCTCATACAACAATAGTTATCAAGAGAGTATCAAAATGGCACCGTTCGAAGCATTGTATGGCCGCAGGTGCAGAACTCCGTGGAACTGGTCAGAACCAGGAGAAAGATGGTTTTATGGAGTTGATCTGGTGAAGAAAACAGAAGAAAAGGTTAGGCAGATACAAAAGAATTTAAAAGTTGCTCAGTCTCGACAAAAGAGTTATGCAGATAAAAGGCGTAGACCTTTGATGTTTAAAGTGGGAGATTATGTTTATCTGAAAGTGTCACCCATGAAAGGGGTTAATAGATTTGGAGTCAAAGGCAAGCTCGCACCACGTTATATTGGTCCTTTTCAGATCATTGAGAAATGTGGAAGGTGGCATATAGATTAAAGCTGCCTGAACAACTGTCAGCCGTGCACAATGTGTTTCATGTATCACAAATGAAGAAGTGTATGCAAGTGCTGATCAAGTTGTTGATGTAGAGGGGGTTGAACTTGAGCCTGATTTGACATATTCTGAATATCCTGTCCGAGTCTTGGATCGAAAGGATCGTGTTACCCGGAGTAAAACAATTAAATGGTACAAGATACAATGGGATCAACATTCAGAAGAGGAAGCCACCTGGGAATCGGAAGATTTTCTGTTGGAGAATTTCCCGGAGTTCTTTGCTTCTATCTAGGTTGCAATTTCTTCTTTAAATTGTAACCTATCCTTTTAAAATCCTTGTAATGCAGAAAACCCCTACCTGTTTTGTAGACAAGTCTTGGACGTGTTTGCTTGACATGTTTCCTTTTCCATTACTTAACTCAAGGCTTTAAATCTCGGGACGAGATTTCTTTAAGGGGGAAGGGCTGTAACACCCCGGGTGTTATAGTGCTAATTAATCTGCCATGTCATCATAATGCATTGCTAATCATACATGTTAGGTTAACCTTGTTATGCATCAACTAAAACGAGTTTACTTAATTAGGTTGAATGTGTTTCTCTATGGTGTGCTCCGAAATCGAAAACCCTAATTTTGAATATCACCGCAAATGCTTAGTCCATGCCCTGCGTAATTTGAGGTGCGCGACTGTGTTGCACACTAGTGCCAAATGTAGGGTATGATCTCAAGTACAACATCTAAAATGAAGCTCCAAATTTGAGTTTGAATTGGAGTCCCAAAACTTGTCACGAGTTTTCTGATTCGAATTCGAATTCAAATCTGGGGAGAACTGTAAAACAATTTCGAAAGTAAATTGGTCAACCAAGAGTGACCTTTGGTCAACTATGTCATGTTGGTCCAAATGATGCCCTTGGGTGAGGTTTTGATCACTAAGTAATCAAAAATCAAAGTAGAGAAACAAATTCCAATTTGAAATCCCTCCGAAAACCCTAAATTTCAAAACCCTGTTTTACCCCTTTTGAAATAATTCAAATATAAGCAAAATTTGGGAAAAAAAAAGTTCAAAACCAAGTTTGTAGAACTTTTCAAGGGCTACAACATTGGTGTTTTGAGTTTTTAAAGTTTTAGTGTAAAATGTGGAGTAATTTTGAAATAACCAAATTTCAGATTTACTTCAATTTTTGTCCCCAAACTAAGATTTCAAAATGGAGGCTGAATTTGAAAAAGATTTTGAACAGCAAAGTTGTAGGTCTGGTCAAGATAAACAACTTTGATGTTTGGAGATTTTGAAGTTTCAATATAAAATCAAAAGTAATTTCTAAATTACCAAATCTGAAAAATGTGTCCCTTTTTGAATTTAAACTCAAATTTCAAAATCCAAGCAGAATTTGAAAAAGGTTGTTATACAAATTTGAAAGTAATTTGAGAAAACAATTTGAATTTCAAAATTTGGGGGGGGGGGCAGCTACAGTGCACGGCGTATCACCGCCGGCCACCGCGCGGTATGGGCGCCGGCCGATCGCCGCCGTGGCCGTTTCCACGACCTTCTCGAGTGGCCGTTTCCACGACCTTCTCGAGCGCGCCAAGATCGCCAGCGTGATGGCACTGCAGTGCGGCTCTGTAGACGCGTTTTCCCTCTATATATACCGTAGTTCACCGTGGCGTTCGTCGTTTTCACCATCGCCGCCACCGCAGCTCCGCCGCTCGCCGCTGCCGCCACCAAGCCGCCTCCGGCCACGCCAACCGCACCACTAGCTCCGCCTCGGCCTCGCGCATCTTGTGGACCACTTGCGTTCACCGTTTTCGCACCCGAGCTCCCGCACCGCCTGTTCCCGTGCCCAACTCCGACGACTCACGGCCATCCTCTCCTTTCCGTGGCCAGGCCACTCCAACCGCTCCCCGTCGCCACCGAGAGCTTCACTGCAACCGCGATGAGCTACTGATGCTTCCCGACCCTTCAATTTAACCTCTACCGCTTTATAGTCGCCGGCGTGCTGCTCCCGCGGCCACCGTGCCGCCATCGCCGTCGCTCGCGGGTCACTAGGGCCTGAACCGTGGCGCTACCGAGCAAAATGGAACCGTGGGATAGTGTAGATGGTGATGGTGGAGTCGGTTTGTCGACCGAAGCGCCGGTCACCGGCCGGCCACCGCGGGGAAGTGAGCGAGCGCGCGGGAGAGCGAGAGCGAGCGGGAGGTAGGCGATGACGAGTGGGGCCGGCGTGTCAGCGACCGTGCGAGAGAGAGCGCGCGCGCGCGGAGACAGGCCGGTGCTGGGCTGGGCCGAGCGCATGAGCGGGCGCGGGCGCGCGCGTACGCGGGCCGGTTGGGCTGGGCCGAATCGGAGAGAAGAGGAGAAGCAGCCCGAGTTCGGTTTTGTTTTTGTTTTTGTTTTTCTTTTTCAAATAAATGAATAGTGTTATTATTTGTTTATTTCATTAAAAATTGTGTAGAGTTCCAAAATTCATGAAAATTTTTGTATAAGCTTCTCAATGTATAAACTATCTAGGAAAAATGTTAAATCATAAATTTGAATACTTTATGCAGTAGAAATAATTGGTTCCAATAAAGATTAAATGCAACTTCCAGTAATTTTAATAATTAATTTATTTATCCAAAAATTATGAAATTTATTATGGCACTGTTATAAATTATTGTTAACCCATAGAAAAAGTTTGAACTTGTTTAGATAAAGTTTGATTAACTTCTAATTATGACCTAATTATTTAAATAGAAAATAAATGTTAATTTGAGAACTTTAAGTGTTGTGTGCCTTTTGATTGAGTGATGTCCTTAGGTCACTATCCTTTTGTGATCTCTGGCACTTTAATTTCATGATTGAGCTCGTTAGTAACTTGTTAGGTTAAAAGCTGGTATCGCGGGAAATCGTCGCTACTAGTTAGTAGGTTTTCTGTTTACGACTGTACAGTGAAGGGAAGTTGTACTCGAATCGTAAACGTGGCATGTTATCATCAAGCATCATGTTTATCATTGAGCATCATGTTAAAGCATGTTATGTATTCGTGTAGTCACCGCTTTCGAAGAAGCCGAAGTCGTCGAGCAAGCTTCCGGAGAAGAGCGATCGTCAGTGAGTTCCGGACCAGACGTTGGAGTCTCCGAGTCTGAGTCAGTCGTCGTGTCCGAGCAAGGCAAGCCCCGGTGCATTTAAACCCTACCTCAAATTTTACAAATGTTTTATTATTTATATTATGGTTTATTGCATTAAGTAATTAGGAGTTGAGTGATAACCTAATTGCTGCATTATCATCCTTGATTATTGCAATATTACCCTTGATACCTGTTTTACAGAAAATGCGTAGTATGCTTCGCTATGCTTAGAAGTTAAGCTTTTAAATGAAATGTTTACATAGCCATGACGGCATTCTGAATGAATAATGAAATATGTGAATGAACTTGTAAGATCGGGCGGGTGGTTTGGCCACTGCTAACGTGCATTGGGAGAGGAGTCCCAATGTATTGTTTCCGCCTTATCAGTTAAGGACCGTACGTTGTTGGCCCTCGCGTCATGGAGTTTTTATTAGTACTAGCCATGTGCCCATGTCGGGTAAGCCTTACTTTGGCTAGTTCATTACGAGAACGTCTAACCTCGCACTGGGAGTGGAGAGATGGCGAGAGTAACGTGTACCCTCGGGGCTAGAATGTGGCCGGGTTCGAGGAGTACTGTGCTCTCGGGTGGCGATGGACACGTTCTGGTTTTGGGTTATTCGGGTAAGAGTTGATATATGCTAGATTCGGTTCTACATATGTCGTGTGGTTAGGAATCCCCAGCTGGGTAAATGAAGCGGTTCGAATCGTCGTTACTCTACGAGAAAGGAGTCTTGGCCTTGCACCAACATCGTAGTTAAGAACTGGAATTGAAAGAAAGAATAAGAAAGGTTTTGATGATAATTACTTTGATCTAGATTAGGATCACCTAGATTTGGTTAATGAACCATCAATGGTAAAAGTAAAATGTTGAAGATAAGGACTTACCTTAGTAAGCTTTTCTGCAAAAGAAAATCTTGATTCTGATTTTACCCGTACCTTGATTCCCTAAAGCTAGCATGCCCTTGGAGTCTTTGTCTTAGTCGGGTAAGTCTTGTTGAGTACTCTCGTACTCAGGGTTTGTTGAACCCCTTGTTACAGGTGCGGTTCATGAACAAGTCTGCTTCGAGCCTTGTTGCATGACCGTCGTGGTTGAAGAAAGCGACGACGAGTAGACTGTGTGGCCTTTGGGCAAGGCATCTCGTTTGGGTGTTGTAATAAAGTTACTACCGATACTTCTCTACTAATGGTTTGTAATAATGTACATAAGGTTTGAAGTTTGAAAACTGGTTTGTAAACCTATGTTATTGTAAGACTTCCGCTACTTTACTCTGTTGAATATTTTGAATAAACTGTTGTAATATTGCAATACTCCTGTGATTGGATCCTGTTCGGAGGAAAGCAGGCCTTTTATGTTATGGTGAACATAAGTACGACTGTCAGAGATCATCATGACAATGATGTGTACTTGTGGGCCATCATAATTAGGAGGTTCTGTGACAATAAAGACCACACCATGCCCTGTTGAGCCTGAGGCACCAGTCAGGCGGGCTGATGAATCTGATGTTGATTGGAATAAGAGAGAATGGGATTTTGCTCCCATAGAGTTGGCATATTCCATTGATAAGAAAAATTGGTCCAACGCCAACAAAAAGTGTTGTGCTGTCATAGAGAACACAATTGAGCCTACCATAATGGGCTCAATTGCAAAGTGTGATACTGCTACAGAGTATCTTGAAAAGATAAAGAGTCAGTTTCATGGCTCTTCAAAGACTTACGCTACACAGATAATCAAACAGATCATGACAGCACAGTACACTGGTGGTAAAAATGGCACTGGCATTAGAGAGCACATCTCAGAGATGAACCAGCTGAACAACAAGCTCAGGCCAATGAACTTGGCTCTTGAGGAAGATTTTCTTGTACATGTTGTTTTTGCTTCCCTGCCTAAAGAGTTTGACAACTTTGTTGTCAGTTACAACATTCAACCTGAAAAGTGGAATCTTGAACGTTGCATTGCAATGTGTGTGCAAGAGGAAGACAGAATTAGGGCTGCCAGTGGTGGTTCTCTTAATTTTGTCAGAGATAACAAGAAAAAGAATGCCAATGCTAATATTAACTCTCCCTCGAAGTCAAAAGGTAAGGGTAGAGCTCCCATGCAACATCAGCCTAAACAGAACAAAATTGTGGTGAACAAGGATCAGTGCCTTCACTGCCATAAAGAAGGACATTACAAGAAAGATTGTCCTGAGTATTTAAAGTATGTAATGAAATGCAGAGGTGAGAACATTATTACCTTTGTTAACGAATCCTTGTATGTACAGTATTGTAAATCTACTTGGTGGATTGATTCGGGAGCAACTATTCATGTTGCCAATTCTTTACAGGGATTCCGTTCGACGAGGACTACTCAAAGAAGAGAAAGGCAAATTAAAGTTGCAAATGGAGTCCAAGCGGACGTCAAAGCTGTTGGCGATGTTTCTTTGGAGCTTGCTGATGGCTTCATTCTTTTACTCAGAGATGTTTTATTTGTTCCTTCATTAAAGAGAAACTTGATTAGTGTTTCATGTTTGGATAATGATGGTTTCGATTGCCATTTTGGAAATGGCAAGTGTGAGATTTCATGTAATAATGAACGCATTGGTATTGCTTTTCAAAAGCAAGATCTTTATTTGCTATCGCTTCGTGAAAATGTTAATTCCGTATGTGATGTGATTGATAATGTAGCCTCGTCTATAAATGAAAATAGAAAGCGAAAGAGAACTCATGATGCTTCGTCGAAATTATGGCACTGCCGTTTAGGCCATATTTCGAGGGGGAGAATAGAGAGACTAGTTAAAAGTGAAATTCTTCCTCCATTAGAGTTCTCTGATTTAGAACAATATATAGAGTGTATTAAAGGAAAATACACAAAGCAAATTAAAAAGGATGCTAAACGAAGCACAGGAATTCTACAGATAATTCACACAGACATCTGTGGTCCCTTTCCTGTAAAAAGTGTGGATGGTTTTGATTCGTTCATCACATTCATAGATGATTACTCCCGTTATGGTTACATTTATCCAATTAAAGAAAGAAATGAAGCGTTGGATAAATTTAAAATATTTAAGGCTGAAGTTGAAAATCAGCATGATTTAAAGATTAAAGTGGTCCGGTCTGATCGTGGTGGGTAGTACTACGGTCGGCATACCCCGTACGGCCAAGTTCCTGAACCTTTTGCAAGGTTTCTACAGGAGAATGGCATAGTAGCCCAGTATTCTACACCGGGCGAACCTCAGTAGAATGGAGTAGCCGAAAGGCGTAATCGAACATTGATGGATATGGTGCGTAGTATGATAAGTTACTCCACCCTACCAGTGAGTCTATGGATGGAGGCGTTAAAAACCGCCATTCATATTCTCAACAGAGTACCTAGTAAAGCGGTGCCTAAAACACCATATGAGTTGTGGACAGGAAGAGTGCCCTCGATAAAACACTTGCGTGTCTGGGGAAGCCCTGCTGAGGCAAAAGTATTTAACCCAAACATTGGGAAATTAGATCCCAAAACAGTAAGTTGCCATTTTATTGGCTATCCTGAAAAGTCAAAAGGTTATCGTTTCTACTGTCCTGACAGATATACAAAGTTTGTAGAGACGAGACACGCTGTCTTCCTAGAGGACGACATGATGAGGGGGAGCGTGGCGGCTCGAAAAATTGATCTTGAAGAGAAGCGGGTGACTGCACCCACTCCGATGATTCAGGAGCCTTATTTTGAGTTACCTGTCTTTGCCACACCGTCAGTGCCCGACACTACGGTGTCAGCACCTGTCATTGTTCCTCATGCGGCAACGATAAATGATAATGTGGAACCTGTTCTTCAGGAAACCATAGAACCCATTACCGCAGATGGGGGACAACAACAGCCCCAAGATGTAGATGTGCCAAATGAGGAGGCCCCGAGAAGGTCTCAAAGAGCTAGGAGGTCACCTATTCCTAGCTATTACGAGGTCTATGAGACCGAAGAGTTTCGTATGGAGGATGATCCCACCTCATATGAAGAAGCCATGAGTAGCGACCACTCATCCAAATGGTTGGAGGCCATGCAAGATGAAATGAAATCAATGAAGGTGAATAAAGTATGGGAACTTGAAACCATTCCTAAAGGAGCCAAAACAGTGGACTGTAAATGGGTCTACAAGATTAAATATGACTCTAGAGGGAATGTAGACAAGTTCAAAGCGCGACTTGTGGCAAAAGGCTTCACGCAAAGAGAAGGAATTGACTACAATGAGACGTTTTCTCCAGTCTCATGCAAAGATTCCTTCAGAATAATGATGGCATTAGTAGCACACTACAATTTAGAGTTGCATCAGATGGATGTAAAGACGGCATTTCTCAATGGGGATTTAGAGGAAAATGTCTACATGGCACAACCGAAAGGTTTTGTCGTGGAAGGAAAAGAACGAATGGGATGCCGCCTAAAGAAATCAATTTATGGGTTAAAACAAGCTTCAAGACAATGGTATTTGAAGTTTGATCATACCATAAAAGGTTTTGGGTTTAAAGAGAATATAGAGGATAATTGCATTTATGCAAAATTTAAGAATGGAAAATATATCTTTTTGATTTTGTATGTGGATGATATCTTACTTGCTAGTAGTGATGTCACCCTATTACAGGAAACAAAAGGGTTCTTATCCTCAAAGTTTGATATGAAAGATCTTGGTGAAGCTTCGTTTGTTCTAGGGATCGAAATTCACCGAGATAGAAACAAAGGGGTATTAGGACTGTCACAGAAAGCATATATAGAAAAGATGCTAAAAAAATATAGCATGCACAAATGTAGTCCATCACCTGCTCCAATAGTCAAGGGCGATAGATATGGGGATCATCAATGCCCCAAGAACAGTTATGAGCTCAACCAAATGAAAGCGGTTCCATATGCTTCGGCTGTTGGAAGCCTACAATATGTAACAACGTGCACACGCCCCGACTTAGCTTATGTTACCGGGTTGCTTGGCAGATTTCAAAGTAATCCAGGACAGGAACACTGGAAATTGGTAAAGAAAGTCTTGCGATATTTGCAAGGTACAAAGAGCCTCATGTTAACATATAGCAAATCAGATTCTCTGGAAGTAGTTGCATACTCAGATTCTGATTATGCTGGAGAAGAAAGAAAGTCCACATCAGGATATGTGTTCACTCTTGCAGGGGGAGCTATATCGTGGAAAAGTTGCAAACAAACCGTCACTGCATCGTCCACAATGTATGCCGAGTTTGTAGCATGTTATGAGGCCTCAGGGCAGGTGAACTGGCTAAAGAAGTTCCTACCCGGTTTGAAGGTGGTCGACTCTATCCATCGACCACTAAAGTTATACTGTGATAATTATCCAGCAGTACAGTATGCTCACAACAATAGGTCAAGTGGTGCTGCCAAACACATTGACATAAAGTATTATGTTGTGAAGGATAGAGTCCGGGATCAAATGATAAGCTTAGAGCACATAAGCACTGAAAAGATGCTCGCGGATCCGCTTACCAAAGGCCTACCACCCAACGTGTTCAGAGAACATGTAGCCGGCATGGGTTTAAGGGAAAGCCTATGATTCCTGGACAATAAACGGCCCAAAAGTTACTGAATTTCCACCCCGAGGTACCCCTCGCAGACCGCCGCAAAGATGGCGGCCTGCGCGATGGCGTTGGGGGCGAGGTGGTGGAGCTCCACCCGGTAGTAGTGGAGGAGCGCCCGCATGAAGACCGACGACGGGATACCGAACCCCCGCTCGTGGAAACTTACGAAGCTCACCACGTAGCCTTCCGGGGGGGCCGGCTCCCGATGGGTCGACGGTGGCGCAATCCACTCCGGCCGTGACCGACTCGTCCTCGGCCGCAGCAACCCATCCGCGACCAGCTCCTCCAGCTTCTTCTCCGTCACGGAAGAGGAGGCCCAGCCGTCGGTAGCAAGGAATTGGCTCTTTCCCGCCATCAGCGCCGACGGGAAGGGAAAGTGTGGAGAAAAAGGCGGTGGCGGCGGCAATGCGGACGGAAAGCGCAAGGGGGCTAGGGTTTCCTAAGGCAAAGGATGGCAAGAACGCAAAGAACCGGAGGGGAACACGGACCCCCGGGCCTCGTTTTTATAGACCGGGAAGAAGTTCAACGGCCGCGCGAAAAGGTAGGAACAGTTTCCCGTAATAAATGCGCCCACCTAACCGTCCTTCTCGCCTTACAGGAGCGGGGCACGTGGCCGTCCCCACGCAGTAACCGAACGCCACGCCGCCCACTACCGCGCCGATCTCGCCCTAAAAAGGCGCGCCTGGCTAAACGGGCGGGGCGAGATCCGCGGACGGATATTCCGATATTCCGCTAACGGGCTCCGGGCCCGCTTTAAGTCTCGAGGGAACAGAGGCTGGCCCTCGACCTGGGTTCAGCAGCCGCCCTCGAGCAACAGAGCAAGGGACGACCAGGGATGCGCTCATACATGGCCAGGGCTCGAGCCACGCTCTCGAGGCACCCTAGGACGTATTCGAGGCCAGAGGACGAGGTCGAAGCAGGAATCCCCACGGGGGAGGCATCGAGCCCTCGGATCCCGTCGAAGGGAACCGACATCCGCACGACCACTCCTTGGCATTTTCGAAGAGTGCCTCCGGGCCACAAGCCGACTCCTAACGACTGGAGCACGGACTCTCACTCGAATCTCCCCGCTAGCAGCTCACCGGAGATCGCCGGACTCGCCCAAACGGGGTAGTACGACGTTCCCCACCCCTCCTCTTTCTTTCCGAAGGAAGAGCGCGAGGGACGGACAACGAAAGACGGCAAGGACTCTGATCGACCTCGTACGCGCGAGGCTCGGGGGCTCGGCCGCATCAACTACTCCCTGATAAAATACAAACAAGACCTCGGAGGAGATTTTCTCAATACTCCACCGAGGCCTCGGGGGCTACACCCGGCGGGTGCGCTCGCGCGCCCCCACCGGAGAAGTACTGAGAACGCCTAGGCATCCCTACTAAAAAAGATAAACGGCGCTATGACTCCAGTTCATCGGTAAAAAGCCTCAAGGAGAGTGAACGTACACTCACCTAAAGGCTCGGGGGCTACTGTCGGTACCAATAGTGTAGGGGTACCCACGTTTAACGATAATAAAAACTAAAATGAGTAAGTCACGATAAAACACAGCCCACTACATGCGACAGGTCCGCCTCGTACGAGGCCGGCTCGACAAAATGCCTCGACCGCGCCCCGTCTCCGACTCGTACGAGGCCCCCTCGACGGGAGGCCTCGACCGCGTTCCAACCCACACGGGGCTCGACCGCCCCGGGCGTTCCGACTCGCGTGAGCCCGGATCGAGGCGCTCGACCCCCTCAGTCTCCACCTACCACGGGACGAAAAGTCAAAGCATTTAATGCAACCTACCAACCACCACCTACCGGCATGGCCACGGCCTGGGTCGACGTGGGAACAATACCTGTGTCAGTTTTCACTATTCTACCGCCCATCCCGTGATGGGAGGTGAAAAACGTCACTATACCCACCATACCTCGTCCTGTGCGTCACTATTAACCCTCGAGGGAGAATACGACAAGGCCCGTATGCCGTAATTCCGGGGATTCGGACTTATCCGTTCGGCCTCGACCCTACCTCGACCCGACCTCGACCACCGACACGGCGCAACAGGGAAGAAAGGACGGTATGGCACGGCGCTCCGGGTCATTTCGGCACCTCACCTTCTACGACATCACGTGCCCAGGGATGGCCTCCCACTTCTAGGGCACGTCGCTACAGTCACCTTAACAGGGATCGACAAAACATCATTTCAAGGCTCCCCGTTGTCTTGGCCTCCTCTCGCCTTATAAAAGGGGGAGGGGGAACGAAAATCAGAAGAACAACCAGTCACACACAACGTAGCGATCAACATCTCAAGCAATCATCTTGTACTCTTTCTTTTCCCTTTTGAGACTTGGGCTCGACACCCTCTCTCGCAAGCTTGTAACCCCTACACAAGCACCTCGGTGCAAGGAAATAAAAACCTCTCCTCCCCCGCTGGACGTAGGGCCTTCTTTTGCCCGAACCAGGATAAACCCCCGTGTCTTTTCCTTGCATCACCATCCAGGAAAGGGACACGCAGCATTTTACTCGTTGGTTTAGGACCCCCTCGGGTCCGGACACCGATAGTTGGCGCGCCAGGTAGGGGGCGCTGCGTGCTAACGTCGCTTTCCCGCCTTTTTCCTGGATGGCTGACCCCGAACGCCCTATCCCGTTGGCCACGGTGATCTGGTTCGGGAGTTTGGAGTTCATGTCGCTCGGCTATGGCTACGATATGGTCCTGCTCCCGCCAAGACACCCTACCAACGAGGATTACGAGCTCTCCCAGCCTGGGGAAGCAATCCGCCGGTACCGTCGCTCCAGGCTGGCGCGAGCCGCTCGGCGGCGGCGAGCCCGGCGCAACCATCGTCTCCACCTGACGGAGGGCAATGGGGTTCCCCGATTCGGCGCTTCCCAGTCAGACGCCGGCCCGGATTTTCTCGTGGAAAGTCTGGGCAGGATGGGCCTGGCCGAGGATAGCATGCCAGCGAAGAACCCCGCCGCTCCTCCGCCTGGTGCGACGTCGCTGCCCCGTTCCTCCCTCCCGGCGTGGGCGGCAACGTCACCTTCGCCGTTTCCGTTCGGGCTAGTTCCGGTTGCCCAGACGTACGCTTCTTCTGTGGGCACTTGCATGAGTGCTTATGAGGAACTCCCTGGGCACCACCTACGCTCCGCCCTTGACCTCGTCGCGTCCACGCCGGCTTCTGATTACCTGGACTCTACTGAGGCGCCAGGAACAGAACCCCGTGTGGCCGCTTCCCCACGCCGCGACCCCGGTAGCGGCCCACAACGACCGCATATCCCCCCGTCATACTATTATTTCGGCGCCCCTGACTCCGACTCGGCTGATGACACCTATGATCCGACCCGCGAGTGCTTCAACGTCGATGTTGAAGGCGCGTCGGATTCGCAGGAAGAACAGCCGGTCGGAGGAAGGCACACGCCCCCTCATGACGGGCACCCTGCCGGGCAAGGCGAGGCTCAGCTCCTTGCGGATCAGGGGGCGCAGCTCGACCAAATCCGCGAGTTGCGGGAGAGGCTCGATGAGGAACAAGAAAATCTGCGTCTACTCCAGCAAACTCTCGAGCATGAGCGTGCGGAACGCGTACTTGGCGGGAGAGCTCGCGAAAGAGCTCGCGACGTCAACCGCCGCATCGACGAGGACCGGATAACCGATCCCCCGGTCTTCGCTCGAGCCAGCCAGAACGTCGTCGCCGCCGCCATGCTCCTCCGCAACATGCCCGAGCCATCGAATTCCGAAGCGCGCCGGGCTCGGGATGAGATCCGAGAACTCCTGGAGACCGCTGCCTTGCAGCAGGCCGAGAGCTCTGCCTCGAGGCGACGCGAGCCCGCCTCGGAGCGGCTCGCGGAGCCCTCTCGGCGAGAGAGAGAGGCCTCGGTTCATCCCGAACCTGCCCGACGGATCCGGATGTTTCCCGCCCCTGAGCCCGTCGCTCATGACCCGGAACCTCGAGACACCCGTGGCAACATCGTCGAGCGCCGCACGCGCAAACACGGTGACGGTGCGGCTCGGGGTTACCACGTGCACAGGGGCGGGTGTTACGATAGCTCGGAGGATCGCAGCCCTTCACCCGAGCCTCCGGGCCCTCGGGTCTTCAGTAAGGCAATCCGCGAGACGTTACTCCCGGCACGGTTCCGCCCTCCCACGACTCTTGCCAAGTACAACAGCGAGACCAAACCCGAACTTTGGCTCGCCGACTTCCGCTTGGCATGTCAGCTGGGCGGGGCCACTGACGACCGAGTCATCATCCGACAACTCCCCCTGTTTCTCTCAGACACCGCTCGAGCCTGGCTCGAGGATCTGCCGCCCCAACAGATCCACGACTGGGGTGACCTCGTAAGGGTGTTCGAGGGAAACTTCAAGGGAACTTACATGCGCCCCGGCAACTCATGGGATCTCCGGAGTTGCAAGCAGAAGCCAGGCGAATCCCTCCGGGATTACATCCGGCGTTTCTCCATGCAACGCACCGAGCTCCCCAATGTCACCGACTCCGACGTGATCATGGCTTTCCTCTCGGGCACCACTTGCAAGGAGTTGGTCCGAGAGTTAGGCCGTCACACCCCCCTCACTGCCAACGGGCTGATGGACATCGTCACCAACTTCGCCGCCGGCGAGGAGGCAGTTGGTGCCATCTTTGGCGGCGAGCAGGACACTGGCAAGCAGAAGACCGACGATCCTGCGAGCTCCACCCGGGGCTCCAAAAGGAACAACCGCAAGAAGAAGAAGGGCCAGCAGGGCAAGCTCGAGGCCCCGGCCGACGAGCTTGTCGCTGCTACCGAACGCAAAAAGCCTCGAGGCCCCCCCGGCGGGGGCATCTTCGACAAAATGCTTAAAGAGCCGTGCCCTTACCACAAGGGGCCCACTAACCATAACCTCGAGGATTGTCATATGCTCCGCAGGTACTTCGAGGGCGCTGGCAACAAGACCACCGACAAGAAGGAAGACCCAAAGGGTGATGGCAAGGAGGAGGGATTCCCCGAGATCCACGACTGCTTCATGATCTACGGAGGACCCTCAACCCGCCTCTCAGCGCGCCAGCGCAAGCGAGAACGGCGTGAGGTCTTCTCCGTACAAACGGCGGTCCCTCGTTTCCTTGACTGGTCCGCGGTGGCCATCACTTTCGACCGTGATGATCATCCGGACTACATCCCCAATCCGGGAGTCTACCCACTTGTTGTTGATCCCGTCATCGCCAACACGCGCCTCACCAAGGTACTCATGGACGGCGGGAGCAGCCTCAACATCATCTACTCCCAGACCCTCGACCTCCTGGGGGTCGAGAGGGCGCGCTTGCAACCTAGCGTCGGGGGCTTCCACGGAGTCGTGCCAGGGAAGCGGGCAGAACCCCTCGGACGGGTCGATCTGCTCGTTTGTTTTGGCACACCGACCAACTTCAGGAAGGAGACCCTCACCTTCGAAGTGGTCGGATTCCGTGGGACATACCACGCCATCCTCGGGCGCCCGTGCTACGCCAAATTCATGGCCGTGCCGAACTACACCTACCTCAAGCTCAAGATGCCCGGCCCAAACGGCGTCATCACTGTGGGGCCCTCATACGAACATGCCTACGAGTGCGACGTCGAGTGCGTCGAACACGGCGAGGCGGTTTTGGAATCGGCAACCTTGGCCGCAGACCTCGACGGTCTCGCCAACGAGATTCCCGATCCGAAACGCCACGCCGGCAGCTTCGAACCCGCAGAGGACGTCAAGCTCGTGCCCCTCGACCCCGCTGATCCCAACGGGAAGGCGCTGAGCGTCAGCGCCACCCTCGACCCGAAATAGGAAGCCGTGCTCGTCGACTTTCTCCGCGCAAATGTCGACATTTTTGCGTGGAGTCCCTCGGATATGCCGGGCATACCCAGGGAAGTCGCCGAGCACGCCTTGGAGATCCGGGCCGGATCCAAACCGGTGAAGCAACGCCTGCGCCGCTTCGACGAGGAGAAGCGCAGGGTCATCGGCGAAGAGATCCACAAGCTACTAGAGGCCGGGTTCATCAAGGAGGTTCACCATCCCGAGTGGCTAGCTAATCCTGTATTAGTTAAGAAAAAGAGTGGGAAGTGGAGGATGTGTGTAGACTATACTAGTTTGAATAAAGCATGTCCGAAAGTTCCCTTTCCTTTGCCACGCATTGATCAAATCGTTGATTCAACTGCGGGATGTGAAACTCTTTCGTTCTTAGACGCTTACTCCGGTTACCATCAGATAAAAATGAAGGAGTCCGATCAGCTCGCGACTTCATTCATCACTCCTTTCGGCATGTATTGCTACGTCACGATGCCCTTCGGTCTCCGGAACGCAGGGGCAACGTACCAGCGATGCATGCAGCACGTTTTCGGAGAACACATCGGACCAACCGTCGAGGCATACGTCGATGACATCGTAGTCAAGACCAAACGAGCCGATAATCTAGTAGACGACCTCGACGTCGCCTTCAAATGCCTTCGAGCAAAGAATATCAAGCTCAATCCAGAAAAGTGCGTTTTTGGCGTCCCCCGAGGGATGCTTCTGGGGTTCATCGTGTCCAAGCGGGGCATCGAGGCCAATCCAGAAAAAATCTCTGCGATAACCAAGATGGCCCCCATCCGAGATTTGAAAGGCGTACAAAGGGTCACGGGCTGCTTAGCGGCGCTCAGCCGTTTCATTTCACGCCTCGGCGAAAAAGCGCTCCCTCTGTACCGCCTCTTAAAGAAATCGGAGCATTTTTCCTGGACCCTCGAGGTTGAGGAAGCTCTCACCAAACTCAAGGCCGCACTCTCTAACTCACCAATACTCGTCCCGCCGACCCTAGGAGAGCCGCTCCTACTTTATGTCGCCGCGACATCACAAGTAGTCAGCGCAGTCCTGGTCGTCGAACGGGCCGAGGAAGCTCATGCCTTACCCGTCCAAAGGCCGGTCTATTTCATTAGTGAAGTGCTCTCGGAAACCAAGGTCCGTTACCCTCAAATCCAGAAACTACTTTATGCTGTCATCTTGACACGGCGTAAGCTCCGACACTACTTTGAGGGCCACCCAGTTACTGTGGTTTCTTCTTTCCCCCTGGGAGAGATAGCCTAGAACCGGGAAGCCACGGGTAGGATCGCCAAGTGGGCGGTCGAGCTCATGGGCGAGACCCTATCTTATGCGCCGCGCAAAGCCATAAAGTCACAAGTGTTGGCAGATTTCTTGGCTGAATGGACTGACACCCAGCTCCCTCCCGCACAGCTCCAGGCCGAGCTCTGGACCATGTACTTCGATGGGTCTTTGATGAAAACAGGAGCAGGCGCGGGCTTGCTCTTCATCTCACCCCTCGGGGTTCACATGCGCTACGTCATTCGGCTCCATTTCCCTGCGTCCAACAACGTCGCCGAATACGAGGCACTCGTCGCGGGGCTAAGGATCGCCATCGAGCTCGGGGTCCGACACCTTGATGTTCGAGGCGACTCCCAGCTAGTGATCGATCAAGTCATGAAGAGCTCGAGCTGCCGCGACCCCAAGATGGAAGCCTACTGCCAAGAGGTACGACGCCTCGAGGACAAGTTTCATGGCCTCGAGCTCAACCACATAGCACGCAAGTATAATGAGGCCGCCGATGAACTCGCGAAAATCGCGTCAAGTCAAACTACGGTCCCACCCGACGTTTTCGCAAAAGATCTCCAACGGCCATCTGTCGACCTTGGGTTGGACGGAGGGGTCGACGGGTCGTCACTCGACCCCCCACCAGAGGCAGAGGCCCCCTCGACCGGGGCCGAGGCCATGCAGGTGGAGGGATCGACCCCACCATCTGACATCGAGACTGATTGGCGCGCACCGTACCTCGACTATCTTATCCAAGGGGACCTCCCCTCGAGTAAGACCGAGGCTCGACGGATCGCTCGACGGGCCAAAACCTTTGTGATCATTGGTGACAGTAGGGAGCTGTACCGCCGCAGCCCTACGGGCATTCTCCAACGTTGCATCGCAAACAAGGAAGGCAGGGACCTGCTCAACGACCTGCACTCGGGGGCTTGCGGTTACCACGCCGCACCTCGAACCCTCGTCGGGAACGCCTTTAGACAAGGGTTCTATTGGCCGACCGCGGTCTCCGACGCCGTCAAACTAGTACGCTTCTGCGAAGGTTGTCAGTACTATGCAAGGCAGACTCACCTCCCGGCACATGCTCTACAAACCATTCCCATCACGTGGCCGTTTGCCGTTTGGGGGCTCGACCTCGTCGGACCGCTGAAAAGAACTACTGGTGGCTTCACCCATTTGCTTGTCGCAATCGACAAGTTTTCCAAGTGGATCGAGGCTCGTCCCATCACCAGTATTAGGTCCGAACAAGCCGTGATTTTCTTTACCGACATCGTCCATCGATTTGGGGTTCCGAACTGCATTATCACTGACAACGGCACCCAGTTCACTGGTAAAAAGTTTCTGGATTTCTGTGACCACCATCACATTCGCGTGCTCTGGTCGGCCGTAGCTCATCTAAAAACGAACGGCCAAGTAGAGCGTGCCAATGGCATGCTCCTGCAGGGCCTGAAACCCAGAATTTTCGACAAGCTAAACAAGCACGGCAAAAGATGGGCCGCCGAGCTACCCTCGATCCTATGGAGCCTGAGAACAACGCCGAGTCGAGCCACGGGGTTCACTCCGTTCTTCTTAGTCTACGGGTCCGAGGCTATGCTTCCGACTGATATAGAATACGGATCCCCAAGGTTAAAAGCCTACAACGAAAGAAATAACGACGCCGCAAGGGAGGACGCCCTCGACCAGCTCGAGGAAGCCCGAGATGTGGCTTTATTGCATTCTGCCAGGTACCAGCAGGGTCTCCGACGCTACCACGACAGACACGTACGAAGGCGCGACCTCAACGTCGGCGATTTGGTGCTGCGTCGGAACCAGAACACCAAGGGACGCCACAAGCTCACGCCACCATGGGAAGGACCGTACATAATCGCAGAAGTACTAAAGCCGGGCACCTACAAGCTATCCAACGAGAAGGGCGAAATCTTCACCAACGCTTGGAACATTGAACAGCTACGTCGCTTTTTTCCTTAGAAAGCCTCGAGACCTTGTATTTCCTTTTTCATCAATAAAGAATACAGCAATGTTCAAACTTTCGTTTCACAATAAGGAAGGATCGACTCTGCACTCCCAGAATCGACCCTCCCTCGGGGGCTACAAGGGGGGAACCCCCCAGTCCCTGAAAAAACTTGTACTCTCCTTTAAATTTAAGAACCGCTTTTCCTATCGACTTCGCTGCAAGAGCACCCTAGGGTGCGAAAGGGCCCTTGAGCCAGGAGTGTCACCTAAGCCTCCGGGGCTACGGTACCTCCACTCACCCCTCATGCCTTCTAGGGGTGCGACCGCACGCTAAGTAGGTCTTATAACGGTTCCTAACTTTGAAAGAGAGCGGCACACTCCCTGCCGCTTAGGTCAGTTTCTCACGCGATCTACGAGGCCGCGAGAGCACCCTGAAGCTCGAGGGCAGTCGAGCCGCGAGATCACTTACGCCCCCGAGGCTACGGTACCTCCACTCGCTCCCTACGCCAAAGAGCGCGACTGCGTGTTAAGTAAATCGTATGAGAACACAACCCAAGCCGAAAGGGAAAAAAGGCTCAAATAAAACTAGATCCATCACGAACTAGTTTAAGTTTTGAGTTCCTAAG